>JAODUI010000019.1:506816-517129 GCA_027563995.1 Papilio gigon | reverse complement strand
GGCGACGCGAAGGCACGTGGCTGGATTTTAGTGGGTATTCCGGTTGCTTTTCGGCCGGTGAGTCCCACATACCCCTCTGGAAACGAGGGGGATGCGTAAAGGCATTTACCAACGTTAAAAAAAAGGATATAGTTCAGAACAGTTGAATGGTTTGCTTCGCACCCGCGACCGCGACATCGGTAGGTAATTTTTTACTTTCTTTATTTATTATTTTATGTTTCGTGTTTTAATTGTTGTATTTATATTGTAATGTTTTGGAATTGATTAAATTAATTATAAATATTTACTCTCCTGTGTAGGACGGATAGAAATCTAAAAATACGTTTTTACAATTTGAAAAATTGTCCTAAAACCTTTGATTCTTTAACAATACAAAAATTTCTCCATTTCAATTATCTTCAATAGCGAACATTGTTAAATCCGAGAGTGGGGTCAGAGGTTTTTCTTTATTGAAACTTAACTAACGCTTGACCACGATCCCACCTGATGCCAAGTGATGTTGTGATCGAAAGATGGCGCGTGCTAGTTTAGTAACTGCCTTCACTCTACTCTTGAAGGCCCCCACATCGTACTCGGTCGGAAAAACTGTCTGAAGTGACCTGCAAAACCGAGCTTAGTCATAAAGGTCCGGTCACACGGTGCCCCGTACCGCCTGGAAGAACAGTCATAGGTATAGGAAGGTTCGGGTCGAGGTTTTCTACTCTGTTGCATCCAGGTCTTGCGATCGTTAGGTTTCGAAACATTAGGTAGCAAGGTGCCGACTAGATTCGAACCCATCAGACTGAAGAACTATCGATGTTGTCGTCACCGGCGCCCGCAGTGACCAGCGCCCCTCGCGCACCCCCAGTCCTGTCGAGTCGTGTGTTGCGAGCGCAGACGCGACGCGATTACAGCTCGATAGTTATCTCACCCTGATTGGCTCGAATCTAGTCCGTACCGACACCGATCTACACGTGGGTTCAGTTATTATAAGTAGTATAGTGAAATGTCTCACCAAAGTCTTAATAATTTGACATATACGTAGCCATTAAGTCTGAAACTTAACTAATATTATGGCCAGTTTGAAAATTTGTAATAAATCTGCTAACGTAATACTTGAAATATCGCCCCGTAAAGGATTTTGGATTTTAATAAAAAAATATCTTTGTATACGGGAAATTTTATTTATTTATCAATTTCCTCGTGTCTCGGTCCGAACTAGCCGGGGTAGATGAAGCCGCCGCCCCGGGATGGCTGGGAAGGAGCGCTGCCGCAGAAGTTATTTCTGTCATCGCACGGCACTTTGACCACTTCTTTGAAATTAGGGTCCTCTGTGACGCCGGGCACCTTGGGGGCCAGCCGACGGCGAGTGCCGTCAATTTCGTCACAAGCCACGGCCCCGATGATTGCCACGAGGATCAGAAGTTTCAGGAGCGCCATTTTTGCTGTCTGACAATAACAAGTTATCAACCTTCTTTACATCATCTTCTAGAATATAGAGTATAGTAAGTTGGGGGTATATATAAAGGTAGGAAGAGCGAAGAAGATGTGAATGGATTGTGTGAAAAGGGAGAGTGTAGGAAGTGTGTGGTACGTAAGGAAAAGGGCAGGTTCACGTCTGTTGAGTTTGTATGTGGGAAGACAAAATTATTGGCTTTCCCGTTTTCAACCTTTTCTAGTAAGAAAAGTGTCGAAAGGGGAATTGGATTTCGCATGTTTTGTTGCAGCCTTTCCCGCACAACATTTTCCCTGTCATATGATATCCAGTACGAAAATCAACTCTGCATTAACTCTGCGTCAAAGTTGTGCAACGCTCTTCATCTATAATTTAAAAATGTAAACATAACCTATAGATGGATTATACAAGTTTGACGTCTAATCAAGAGTCGATTTTCGTAATTTCATTTTGAATTAATAAGATCGCGATGCAACCGGCACATATCTGAGAAAATCAAATATATGTGTGGAGTCAACCAACTCGCATTGGGTAAGCGTGGGTCACTGTAGTCTAGTCACCCAATAGGGTAGGCTCTGAGCCCCTCGGCGGGGACGTATAGTGAGCTGAAGGAATGTATGTCAACACAAGGAAAGAAAAAATGATTTAAAAAATAATATTTCGTTTACTCACTCGTTCGGACCGGTTAGGGAAGACGAATGAACAATACGAATTTCTACGTTATATATAATGTCAAAATTAAATTGATGCGTACCAAAGAAATAATTGAAAATTAGTTTTACAATATCTAAATATAATAAAAAAAAAACAATCACACAATTCGAAATTCGAAGCGTAATATTCTTTATTCAAAATTATTTCATGTTACGAATAAAAAACAATGTTTCAACGTCTAAAATAGAAAATTATTTTTGAGACCGTTTTGTCACTACCCTGGAAATGGGAACCAATAGTCCCTTTTCTGCAGCACAGGGACGCTGCCGCAGTAGTCATTCGTCTGGTCGCAATGAATACTCTTCACTTCTGGTTCTTCATTAAACTTCGGCAACGAAACCCGTCTGAATGCATGCCAACAATATGCTGTCACCAACAAAGTTAAGAATGTAAAGATTTTCATTAACGCCATCTATGATCTGAAAAAAAAAATCACACTGACAATATGAATTTGGAAGTATGGATGTTAAAAGATATTTCCAGAACCGCTAGAACATAATCTGAGGTACATATAGTTTAATTTATTTTTCAATCCCCTGCGTACGGGGTCGTGGCCGTTTGTATGGATGGACGTTATTACGTATCTCCAAAACTTTGACAGTTGGCGTTGTTTGACACGAATGTAGAACACTCTGGAAGAACACAAGCTACTTACCGAGTTATTTCTCAATTATGCGCGGACGTCGCGACATCTAGTAGTGAATAAATTAAATTAAGATTTTTTTAAACGGTTTTAATTGGCAAAAACATTTGAAGGTGACCAGCCGTTACTCGTAGCTTTATACTAGTCGTGTTTCGTCTCGCCAATTATTATAATTAGTATATTTTTGTGTTCTTAGTTCAAACTTGTCCGTGATCAGAACACGTGACGGTTTAGAATATTCTTGTAAAAAAATTATTTAACAAGTTGAATATGTAATTAGAATTCTTGATCTCTACTAATGTGACGTTTATAAAAGATAGGAGCTTTGTAATGATGTCTCATGTCAGTCCGTGACGCTGGCATATACGTTAAGGCCGGTGACAAACGTTCGTCCTGAGGTCCTGAACAGATTCTGTTTCGAATCTAAAAAGCTAAAAGCTATTCCAGACAGTAAATTATCTAGAATTATTTCTGTTGAATCTTCGAGATACGTTAAGCAATTATGAAGTTACCTGCGAACAAACATTCATGTAAACCTTCATATTTGTAATGTTAGTATGAAGTAAAGATAATTGTGAATATGTATACAAATTCATAGAACATTTTTTTTATTTAGTTTCACGCTTAAATCGATTTGTTTTAACGTGAATCTGTATATTGATTATTTTTTTTTGTTTTCACGTTTCTGACCTATCCGCTGTGCACGCGAGATTGGTAATATCAGTTTCCCTATAGAATTAATCACGGGAGACTTGGTGCGGCGGGACGTCATTACACGTGGAAGGAAGATCGTATACTGGTAGACATTGCAAGGCCTATGTCCAGCAGTGGGCAGACTAAGGCTGATGATTAAGGCTTTAAAATTGACAATCCAATGCAAATAGCAATATATAGAGCTATCTTCAATTAAAATTTAATAATACCCTGTTTACTTTTATACAAATATGTTCATGTTTGCTTCCAATGAAACTATTTTAGTGGTCTGCAACTCGTCTGCAGTAAAAACTTGGTACCAGTTATTAAGAAAATTTGACATTGTTAAACATAATGCTTTACAGTCGAAGTTCGAACGATAGATCAGTAGTTTTTATTAAAACTTAAAAGGAATTGAAGAAATTATGCGCCTGATCATTTTTTAACGCAAGTTAGGTTTAGAAGTATTGCTATTTTATTTCATAAGGCGTGTCGCAAATACATTACGACAAAGGAAATAATCGAAAATTAATAACATTATGACGTTATGACATAACTAACTTAACCGTTAAAGCTTTTAATGTAAAAAATTATAGTCGACTAAGTAACAATAGTCAATAATTTCGAGTACAGTACACGATGGCTTTCATCCCCTATGTCGGGGGGTGGGATGGGTCTGAAGGGAGGGCGCCCCTCTCCAGAGGGACGTCTGGCCTCAGACCGCGAGTGAAAGGCGCAGCGGACACACGCGCCCGTGTCACCAACATGTTTTAAGTGTTAAGTTAATAACTTAAAGATGTCGAAGTATCATTTGCTGCTGGCTGTCTTCTTGGCATTCTGTTTGATCAGCGGTGAGTTTACTTAATTAAATAACTTTTATGTTTTCCAATTAATCCCTCTGTAAGTGTCAAGTATTAAACAGGTTAGGTTTAATTGTAGATTAAATATCACGGATTAATATCCAGTTATTATTATTTTAAGCATACCGTGGAAGGCATTGGGTAAGGCCTATGTCGCACTGTCAACACACAAGGGCTGATGACGATGATAATTTTAATTAAATAAGGTTTATTGAGTAGTAACAATGTCTGGTATTAACGAAATGGTAACGAATCACAGCTGTCTTCAAAATGTTTTTTTATTTTACGATGGTTAAGCTCTGTTTGACCGTTATCCCGCGTAATGTTAAATGGTGAGGTAGTCAAATGATAAGTGCCAGTTTAACTGATGCCTATTAGTTTAGATTATGTAGAAATGAAGATATGTTAGCAATAAATATTATCCTGTACGGAATGAACTGTAGATATAATTTTAACGTATCTATTTATCTTTATAATTAATTAAATCGAAGTATTCACAAGTATATATATCCGAGTAATGTCAGTAGAGTCAGGAGAGATTTCGACGGGATTTCTACTAGCTAATGTAAGTAAGATTAATTTCTAGTATGCAATTGTATATCTATATCTTACTGATATAAATGTGACAGTTCATATGTTTGTTAGATGGTGTATGTAACGATGACATGGATCAGTATGAAATTTAGTACAGATATAAAAAAAGTCTGAAAGAATAAACTAAGTTTTCTTAATTCGAAGCACGAGAAGACCTGCAAGACTGCTAATAGGAGGCACAGGCACTTTTTTATAAGAGAAGGGTCAAACGGCGGGAAAACAAGAGTGATCGTTGACATCCAGAGCAATACTAGATGAACGAGAGTAAATTAGAGATAGTTTTGTGTAATGAATATAGCAAATGGAATTTCATATGATTCATTTTTGTAATAGCTTTCCGTTATTTTAGAATCCTCATATCTTCTTTATATTATAACAAGATGATCTGGGCGGTAAATAGCGAGGTCGTAGGTGTTAGTTTTGTAAGAAGATATACAAAACGTGTGTATAGGAAATGAAATACAAAAAAAAAAACAAGACAATTATAGTACAATCTTGTTAGTCACACTGTAACAGGACGATTGTGACCAGTTATAATATATACAGATAATTTTGACGGTCTATACGTAATCGACACTCACCGAGGCACGCTGAAAATCAGCCACTCATTGTCTATGGTCAAGGTCTTTATCGCTACTGCTGCCTATTGTCAACATTACTTATTAACATTATTAATATATTTATATACACTTTATGAAGTATATATATCGTGACAGCAATAAAAAAAGAATTATCGACATCCGCTAAAATCCCTTTTCCACTAACCAGTCTACACGTTCCTTTGTTAAAATGTTACGCATAGTATAAATTCTCACATCGTCTGTATTCTTTGGGAAATCGCTCAGTTGAAATAAGGTTTAACAATTAAATCAAGCTAAGAGGTTGGATAACGCAGCCGCAGTTCCGCTGCGGGGCATCAAACTTATCAGGAACTG
This sequence comes from Papilio gigon, assembly GCA_027563995.1. NCBI lineage: Eukaryota > Metazoa > Arthropoda > Insecta > Lepidoptera > Papilionidae > Papilio > Papilio gigon. The sequence goes on along the minus strand of JAODUI010000019.1, from coordinate 511,255 downwards.
AGCAGCACGCGATCTTAGTGTCCAACATGCATATGCATGCATATAACCGTACAACTCTATTGTCACTCTAGCATTACACATTGTCATTTGCATTCTCTTTGCAAAATCTACTAGAACTTAGATTGGGTACTAATGTTTAGAGTTTTTTCTGAATCATTCCTAATGTAACCTCATTGGAGTACGGCAAGGAAAAACATGTACTTCATTGTGTTGCGAAGGGTATAACTTTGTTAAAGGAGGTGGGGTCTAATGGACCGCGTATCGCGTGTCCTCAAAAATGATTGCCGCAGCGAACGTGTTAAGGATTCAATTATTTTAGTTAGTGTTTCATTACAAGGTTGACGTCTTTAATATTGCATTGTGAATGACAACAATGAAAATATTTAACTAAACAAAAATCGGAGCACTTTCCTCAGTTTTGTGTGTTTAAACTAAACTAAAGTTAAATGCTGAACATAAATAAAACATTACTATATTATTATAAATAAAAGTATAAAACATCCGACGTAATAGGAAGAAGGCAATTTTTTTTTTAATTTTTCTGATGGGATGGTACCAACTTAAAATACATTTACATCGTAACATTTCTTCTTTTTTTTTACAATACAATTACAATAAAGTCACATATAATACATGGTGTTAAAATGTCCATCAAGTATATCTTACACTTTTAATCTCTCTCTTTGAGCTCGAAATAAATAAAGAGATGTTCGCTTTCAGAACGCCATGTATATTCAAGAGCCACCATTTTGTGTGAACATAGCTATTTGTCAGTTGCACTTTTAAGGTCACACGAAATCCCCGCGGTGACAGCCCTACTAAACTCGTTTTTATGTAAAGTGCTTCTGAATATTTTTGAACCAGTTTTTTTTTTAAATATTGAAACAGTGCACTTATTGTGCTCAATGCATTACATTTTTTTTCTTTTAACACGTTCGCTGCGGCATCAAATTTTGCGAACTTACCGTCCGTGCAGTACGAGGTTTTATCGACTCGCTTCTTGACTATACGTTAGTGCGATACGCGGTCAATTAGACCCCACCTCCTGTACCAAAGTTATGGCATCGCAGTTAAGTACACGTTTTTCCCTACCGCACCACAGAGAAGTTGCATTAGGGTTGATTTCCACCTCGGCTCGCACCGAACTTGTTAAATTATGAGAAATCGTCATCATCCGTACGGACAATGTTTAATACGTTTCGGCAATAAGCCTAACAACTGCGCCACCGACGTTCGTTCGGTCTGATACGTCACCATGCATCGTATAAATACGGCATTAATCAATTAGCGCCCATTTGAAAGCAATCAAATTACATTTGTAATTCGTGTAGACGCTGGCGTGTCGGAACGTTGCCGCTCGGCAGCGACCTCTCAAAGCGAACGGTTGAACCTTAATTAAAGGCGGGAAATCGATGATACGCCTCCCATTAGTTATACGCATGCTTGGGCACATCTATCACTCGTTAACCTTCCATTTCCACTACCGAAACATCAAGAAATACCCACTACGTTATTTTAATGTCAATGAATAATATAACTATGGAAATAATGAGTCATAACAAACATATATAAACAATTTTAAGCGCATATAGCCTAATGGTTAAGGGTACAGATTACTGAACTAGCGGTCGCGGGTTCGAAACCCACCGTTCGACTGTTGTAGTGAACCATATCCTAACACAAGCTTTCCCAAGCTTACCAGGAATGGTTACAAGAAACATTAGTAAAAAAAATCTACTAATATTTAACAAAAAAAAAGTACTTAAAAAACTGTAATCACCGACTTGAAAACAAACACGTCTCAATCATCAATTCAAAAATTGAAACGCTCCAAAATCCATAGACAATTACGTTGTCATTTAATGTGAAAAACAATTTCTCATTTCCATTAAATTCGATTAGGCAGTGAGAATGAATGATTACCTTATTCAAAACTGTAGAACTGTTCTCTAAATAACTTTGTCTCAAAACACAAGAAAATCGTTTAACAATACTTCAGATTCGAATTTAAATATAAAATTAAATTGTGCTTTGCGAGTTTTTATTCTATTCGACTAACGACCTTATTAAATCTATATATATAAAAATGAATTGCTGTTCGTTAGTCTCGCTAAAACTCGAGAATGGCTGAACGGATTTATCTTATCTTGGTCGCGGAATGTTCGTGGATATCTAGGGAAGATTTAAAAGGTGAGAAAATTTCGAAAACTCCCTTAAAAGCCTTAAAAATAGCCCTTTTCCATTTCTTATACAAATGTTTTTTTTCCGAGGAGGAAATGTTTTTTAGGTAATAAATTCAAAAATCTGTTTATTTATTGCCTTTAAAGCGAAACAGAGTTCGCGGGGTCAGCTCGTTATTCGATAAATCCTTAGATAATCAAATATTTAATGAACAAATAACTTGACTAAAGAAATGTCAAAAGTTAGTAATTCAATCGATCCCGACCTCTGGCGTCGTAATTAAAATCTACTTCATATATGTACTTTAATTTAGTTTGTATTGGCTTTAAAATATATTTTATATTACCGAGATTTCTTCCGCGTTTAATACTTCGAAATAAATTATAATACCCTTAAATCTGTAGCTTGAAGTGACAATGAGCCGGTCACATCTGTCGGTCTAGCGACGCCAGGTGGGGGAGGAAAATGTTGGAATGGAGGCCACGGTTGGGGACCAGGACTGAGGCGTCCTCTCTCCAGGTGGACTGACGACTTATTGCGGACGACAGAAAATTGTTAGATGCGTTGGCGAGCATATTGTAGAAGGCATGTTGGGAAGGCCTGATGATGATGATGATTTAGAATTTTATAGTAAAAATATTGATAGAATTGCCACGTTTAATGACACAATTATGCCTGTTTTATAATGTTAAAAAAAGAATAATTTATATAGTTTTTTTTATAAAAAGCTCTGTTTGTCACGAAATTGAATGTAATTATCTTTATCCAAGTGAAAAGAGATCCTTTGAATAATTAACAGCGGTCCACTCTTTGTATTTTTATACCATCTTTACCGACGTAATCGAAATTTATAAAGCGAAACGTTTATTTGCCGCTCCATCGCGTTACAGAAAAATGACTTCGAAAAACGACCGTAGCCTCGGAAATAACTCTACAGTAAATTGTCGGGATGTACTTCTTTCAATATTGTCTTGTGAATTGAATCAAGTCAAATTATTTTGTATTGAACGGTAACTATCGTTTTTATATATAAACAAAATTAAAGTGTCAGTATGTAATATGGAAATCGTTGGCTGCGGATGACCGTATACAGTGGAAGGCATTGGGAAAGGCCTATGTCCAACAGTGGGCAGACAAGGGCTGTTGATGATGATGATATGTAATATTAAAACAAATTTTTCAGTACATTTTTTTCTTTTTCTCTTTTTAAAAATTTTAGCAGCTTTTTGTTAATTTACTGATATTTCTTTGACCATACCAACTAAGCTGTAGCTTGTGCTAGGTTATGGTTTATAATAGTCGAATGATTGGAACTGTCGACCACGCGATCGGAAATTCCGACCCTTAACCATTAGGCTACTGGCGCTATAAAACTCTTTTAACAGATGTAGAAATTTGTTCCACAAATAGTTCTATCAAAGGGAACTTCAATTTGTTCCAGGAATCCGTTTATTTGAAGCGAGTGGAAAATGTTCTTTTCATTTTCTTGTCCTATGACAAGTTAGTGTTACATAGATTTTTTTTAAGTATTACCTTTTTTATTTTAATGATAAACCTTGTAAGAAGTATTTAATTGAATTCTGAAAATGATGGCCGTTGTTACGAATTCAAAACATACATTTCGAAGTTCGTTATAGTTCTTTTGTTCAAAGCTAAACTTCGGTAGGCAAAGCTTTTTATATAAAATAACTTCGAGCCCTTCATCTCTATATTAACCTTTACTGTATCAAATTTTACGTACGTCTATTCGAGGCCTTTAATAATACTTATATAAAATAGGCAAGAAAGTAATTTAATATCTAGACAGGCAAGGTATCTGCTCCTCTAGTGTTGCGGATGTCTGGAAGTCCATAACCACTTTGATGATTCCCCCATTTGACCTTTTCTCAAATAAAAAAAATGTTCAAACATGAAAATTAAATACTTCCATTGATAATGTAACTGACAAAAACATACTTCGTAAATCACATACAAAGAGCTCGGTGAGATTTTCGTTTATTTCTCGGAAGCGCTCTAATGATAATTTGAGTGAAAATGACGTCAAGCACTTACAAAAAGACTTCAACGAAAATATTCGTAGCACTCCGTGGCCATCAGTCTACGTCGTAGCACGTAGCAGTCGCTAATTCGGACATCTGGAAATTCGAAAACGAACAGAAGTGATTGATGTGTTCTCAATCAACTGAGGATTGCGTTGTTTCCTATATCACTTATAAAACGGCTTAACTCACGTGCAACTCGGTGTCAGTACCGACTAG
>JAODUI010000019.1:489803-503521 GCA_027563995.1 Papilio gigon | reverse complement strand
GGCGGCAAGTAACACCCTCAACAAACACTCCCTCTTTGGTGCTAGGTGGGCGGGGGGCCGGGGGGGGGGGGGGGGGGGGGGGGGGGGGTGAGGTACTTAATTATGTTTAACCGGGCGGTGCGGGCCGGGCCCGAGCCGGGCGCTAGTTCACCTCACATATCTATATGTGCCTCGATCGAACACTTACAGAGGCTCTATATTTACGTAGGACACTCCAACGTCTATACATTGTTATTACGTCTTACGTTACGCCATCGACCAGCACGCCGCGACTGGCGATTTCATTCAGTCAAGACATTACCATTCTATCTCGTGTGTGTGTGTGTGCGTGTGAAGGAGACATTAACGAGAGTGTCACGTCTATTGAATCTATTCTGATTTACATCTGGTCGATATTTGAATTGAACGGTTATGCGAAATGACATATACGCAAGGCACTGGCTTCTGAAATGTTAAAATGACAAACTTGTAGGTCAGTACTATTTTGCGGCTTCAGTTACTTACAAAATGTAAGAAATAGTTTTGGTAAGTTTTCGCTGCTACTTGCTAGAAATACGCGCCGTTTCAATCTAGTTCTGTCGCCGCAGCAGCTGTCGCGATGCCCGTAGGCGCCGACGCCCGCTCCGGGGACCGACGGCGTGGCGCAGTGTGGGCGCGTACACACGTGTCCTGGTCGACACGGAACAAATGTGTTGACAACATCAAATATTCGTTGACTTGTCAAAGTTCCCACACTTGTACACTTGTATAGGCGCGGTACGTTCCCCCTGGCGCTTCCTCGCTTTATATTTTAAACAGATTCAGCAAAGTTGAAGCGACGGTAAATACCTCGTTTGAAATTCTTAAGATGATTTGAAATTTTTGTACATTTGTTTGTCCCAGTTTCAAAAGACGCTTATTTTTAAAGAAAGTTGAATTCTATCAACCAACGATGACCTATTTACTTTTTATTTGGCAATTCAATTTAATTTAATGTTTGTTCATTTAAAAGTAGAGACGCGCAGCGACAGTTCTCTCGCTCGATAAGAGAGACAGTTAAGATTTCTTTGTGTACCGAGAGAGAAATATGTCGTATGTGAGGGTAGAGGGCGGCCTCTCTTCCGCAACGAGACAGAGCATCGAGCCGAGACTAACAGCGTAGATTGGTTGCTTCAAAGCGAATGCGGAATTGATTCGAATGAAGATTTATTGAAAGGACACCGTAACAGCTCTAAGTGTTTCTTGTGCTGCTGCTTGTTCGTTGAAGCGAGGAACAAAGAAATAACGTTATTGCGCCATCGATAGCTCTCTCATCTTATTTATACGTGTGTTTCGTCTCACTTTGTTGTACTCTATTCTGTACAGTGGTCCGAATCCTTGGATGAGTGTTAAGATTGTTGGAACCCGACAAACTTAATTTATAGATTAAACGGATGTTTCGTGGTTCACGAACATCGGAGCGAATAATAAACGTTATAAACGACTTCGTCTCACAGGTATCGTTATAAAAATAAACATAAAAAAGAAAATAAAAAAGTTAATTACGCCGCAGGACAGCGTCGCTGCGGTCGATCTCCGCAGCGCAGCGCGTGCGCTGAGAGTGAAAGTCTGCGACTCGAGCGGACCGCTCCCCGGGGCTACATTTCCTGTAAATTTCACGAGCCACTTCGCAGCCGCAGTCCGCATTGTCGCACTAATTAAAAGATGAGTGTAGGACTGGGCTTGCTGTGATGTAGTCAGGAAGGAAGTCGACGAACCGCATCAAATGTTTTATGTTATTTAACATGAACAGAGTACTTTGGAAACAAAAGAGTGAGAGCGTATTGGCCGCTGCCGGCCGCTGCCGGCCGCGGCCGGCAGCGGGGAAATATGAAGCCGGCACATTTGAACTGTACACTTAAAACTTCAAGTAAAATTTATGTAAATAATTAACAAGTAAACAAGTCGAATATAAAGATTACAGCTTGTTAATATGCTCATGCGTTTAAATATTTTTAGAAACATGAATCACTAGATTTAATTGACAGCAACATTTTTTTTGAAGTAAATCAACAAATAACGGTTTTATTCGAAAAATTAAATAACATCTTTTTATTATTATCAACCGCATTTAAATTCTTTACGAATCAAAGTCGAAGAAAATAGTTTAAATACCCAAAGGAAATCAAGTGTTGCGCGGCCGCCGCGCGCCACCTCGCGTGGACGAGCGGCGCCGCGGGGGCGTTGTTGTTTATCGACGAGGTTTGATGCGTGGCCAGCGCAGTGCAGACGTGGCTTATTCCATTTTAACAAGTAAAAAAAGTTTTATAACTGAATATTAAATTTACTAAGCGCGCGTCAACTTTCGATCACAAGACGCACGCCTTCGGGGGCCATGTCAAACACTACTTTGATTCTTGGTACCTCAGTTTTAATTATGTGAAGTAAATAACTAAAAGATTATTAAAACTTAGGTGACGTAAATATTGTAAGGCGCGTTGTAACAAACAGCAACATAATAATGTAACAATAATAATAATAACAATACAAAAGAGATGCGTCAACAACAGTTACCGTTCACCTCATAAGCTGTTGAAAACACATAAGATGTGGCGAGCAAGAGACGTCGGGTGGCGCGAGCGTCGGCGAGTAACGAGCAAGAGTAATGACATATTAACAGGAAAAATGTTATCTCCGTTTATACGCTGACCTCATTTCCCTCGCGCGCACGTTGCTGTGTTACAACCGTTACAGGCGTTTCAGGTAACCGCCTACAAACTTGACTAAGCAGTTTTTTAGATCCCAGTTGTTATTTTCTCATTTATTTTATCAAGGCTTCACCGGGCGAATTACAAGAAACCTTTCTGTCTGTCTATGTGTTCTTCCAAGTTATGTTCTGCTGCCAAATTACGCCCAGGTCCAAAAATTCGTTCTGGAGACAGCTTCCAACAAACATCCAAATTTTCGCATCTATAAGATATGTCACACATCCGAACTACGCTGTTAACTGAGCTATTGCGTCGTATAGATTTTACAGCATGGTGTCATCACGCAGTAATTACGAGAGCTTTAAAGTAACAGAATTGTGGATCAGGTTTTATTTTATCTCCCGCACATAACATAGCGGAGCGCCGCGGCCGGGGGAGCGCGCCGCGCTCAGGGCAACAGATGGCCGCAATTGCTCTGATTCAATAAAGTTTTATTGGTACATAAAGCGAGGTGCACGATGCACGCCGTGTACGCTGACTAGGTGTTCGATGGGACACGTAGCTAATCGTTTTACTTTCCTTTTGCTTGGAACAATAACAATAACCTGATGTACAAGGGAAATACAGCTTCAACTAAAATTTAATTAGTGTGTCTATCAGCGCTTGTGTAGCAAGGTACGTGACTCTAAGGACAGACGGATACAAGAGGCACTCCTCAGTATTTACGGCAGATAAGTGCGCATCGGTAGACTCAGGAGCAAACGTCTCAGAAAAGCATTAAGTGTGAAAATTAGAAAAACGCGACGATCAATATCCAACGGGCGCAGTTACGCGTTCGTTTGTCGTGTATTGTGTGCGGACTAACTGTAATAACAAATGATTCGTGACTTTTTTTGCAAAGCGTTTCGTAATGTCTGTCTGAGAGACGGAGGGGCAAAGTCCTCGCGGCCGGCGCGGCGCTCGTTGTGTATTCATGAGGCGGCGGCGAGCTCAGAGGAACATCTAAAAGACGAGCTGCTACGCTGGCTTGTGACGCCACCGCTGGCGCTCGCGAACACGTCGCTGCAGACCGCCTTGCCCGGGTCAACTGAACCTCTTATTAATCCCATTGTATTCTTTGATCTGTGGTTAAAGGGCGTGTAATAAACGTTAAACATTCTTGACTGTTGACTGACGATTACTTTGTTAAAATTTGTCGACTGACAGTAGACGAGTGGCAGTTTTCTTTCGTCGGATTTTCATCTGAATTATAAATAAACGTAAGAATAGCAATAGTAGATATGGCAGAAAATGTACAAAGGAATCCTGTGTATTTACATAAGGAAACTTGGCGTTATATGGAGAACATTGCCGAGTAAGAAAGACGTAGCGGAGATTGCATCTACATATTGCACCCAGTCGCCGGCGCCGCGCGGCTCACGTCGGGTACTTCTGACAACGTGCTTCCACTCGACAAACATTGGATTTCAAACAACGTATATTTTTCGATTAATGTGAAGTGACAAGTGCCCGTGCAAGTCGGCGATGATCAGCTCATGTCTTGTTAGTTCTGTAATGTGTTAAGGAAAATAAAATAGAACGTGGTCATGGCGCTTTCGTCGTTTTTAAATAATGGCATGACACTGATTGCATCACTTCTAAGATATGCTATCAACGCCGTTTACATTGATTAATTTAAACCACAGGCTTCATGACTGTTCAGGGTTTTGAATAGGAAAAATAATGGGCAAAGAAAATTAATGTAACCACTTTACTAGTATTGCAGGAGAATTGATCGCTTCACATTCAAATGGTTGTGTAAAAGATGCTCTCGAGTTTTTGAATAATAAATGACACAAGTCAACTAGTTGCTCTCCGCGACTTCGATCGATCGAGCGTTCAGAAATCGTAGGGAGTGTGCGTTATTACAAAGTATGTTCTACAGCTGCGCCACGTCTCCGCGAGATCCGTTTAGCTGTCGCGAGGATACGTAATCTTCTATATATATAAAAATGAATTGCTGTTCGTTAGTCTCGCTAAAACTCGAGAACGGCTGAACAGATTTATCTTATCTGGGTCTTGGAAGGTTTCCAGATGGGAAGGTCTATGTCTAGCGGTAGACAGACAAAGGCTGATGATGATGACACAATATCAAACTAGTAAGAAGTTAGAATCGTATAAAAACAAGTATCAAACCTTAAAATATTATTCATGATCATAATATCAGCCACACGTCGCTCACTGCTGAGCGTAGGCCTTCCCCAAAGATCGCTATGACGATCGCTCCTCGGCCGCCCTCAACCAGGATGCTCCCGCAAACTTAACCAGATCATCGTTCCATCTTGCGGGAAGCCTACCCACACTGCATCGACTTTAAATATGATTACTACTTATAAACTAAACAACGTAGATAGAAATTCTTATTGCAGTTAACAAAAAAGATCTGATCGTGCTATTCACACAAACATTGAACGTTTTTACAAATTGTTAAATAAGTTTTTTTTATGAAACAATCATAAAAAAAAAACTTTGTAAAAGTTACTTTCTAAATAACAACAAAGGTACAGTTTTAATCTGTTCTTCACGGACAGATATGTAATAGTGGGTATTTAGTAACAAAAATTGGAATAAAAAACTTATTGTTTCCGTCATTCGCCATGAAAGACTGACATACTTAACACTAGTACGAAACGAGGTCTTAAACATCCCTAATACAACGGAGAAAAAACTTGTACTTCTTAGTGGTGAGAAGGGCATAACTTTGTTAAAGGAATTTAGGTCTAATGGTGTATATCACACTAACGTCTAGTCACGAAACACCTCGTACCACAGCGAACATTAAAAAAAAAACATTAGTCGTTTTTTGTTAATTTATTATTATTTCTTGGCACGTTTCCTAGTAAGCTTGAAAAACTTGTGTTAGGATATGGTCCACGATAATAGTCGAATGGCGGGATTCGGACCCACGACCGCTAGATCGGTAGCCCGTACTCTTAACAATTAGGCTATTGTCGCTTCATGTTAACCATAGGTTTTTAATCATGAATACAAATTAAGTCGACAAAATGCCTCCAGAGGGCATTAGCTAGTAAAACCCCTCAGTACAACGTATCAACAATATTTTGTTAATTTTACATAACATTCTCTGTATAAAGTCAAGATAGAAGCGCCAATGGATACGTACAGATTGCCAACTACAGGGTCGGGAGATTGAATCCCGATATTCAAGTATTGTAAACCATAAACTATAACAAGTTTAGACTCAGGTACAAGTAGATTAACAAAAATTATGCACGTATTTTATAAACAAATGAATAATACGTTGAATTTGAATGCATGTACTGTTGACAAGGAAACCCTAAGCTTTTTCCTTTTAGTAATACTTAACGTCAAAGTTCCCGCCATTTCACACGAACACTTCTGAACGCTTTCAACCACTTAACCACTCCATAACTTTGAAAATGTATTGGATATTAAAAAAAAAACTCACGTGTTTTTTTTTCTAAAATATAATATTAACATTAATCTAAAGATTGTTAGTTGCATAAAAGATTATTGTCCATCTTCATCGACTCAAGGTCGCCCACAGAACGACCTCTATCGGTTCCTTAAGACCAATGTAATGTCTACATCCAATATATTGTTTCCGAACGTATTTAAAAAAAGGAATTAAAGGTTTTTTTTTCATTTATTTTATAAACGTAATTTATTATACATAAATTAATAATGTAAATAAATTAAATGGAAATACGATATTACTTACCGTTTCATTAATTTGTATTATAATGCCGGCCTAGTATTTCTTACTGGTATTTTGTATTGAGGTCATTATTGTACTTACTAAGAATTTCAATATGCCCCCCCCCCCCTTACACCCTTGACCTAAATAAGTTCACCCCAGGGGACGGTTGTTCCCGTCGTTCCTTCGCACTGTTGGATATATTGCATTGTTAAGATAAATGCTATAGTTCGTTAAAGATTTATTTAAGGAACAAAATATAAAACGATATGAATAAGAAACAAATGAACTTTAAACATTTTCCTTATTGAAAACGTCACATCTAATTTAAAAGAAAAAAAAACGAGCAAATTAAAAGTAAAAAAGATCAATGGAGTTCGGATTTGGAGATGGAGATGGAGTTCAATGAATGAAAATATTATTTTTTTTAATTCTCATCCAATCAACCGGATAGTATTTTTTTGGTTGGTACCATTGTGAAGCACTTTCGCTGATACAATTATGTGTTTGAATTTTAATCTTTGTTAGATGGTAATAAAGTCTATATTTGTTTAATCGGTTTTTTTTTTAATTTACCAAACCAACGTTCTGTAGAATGTTTGTACGTTATAAACCATTATATCTGACGCAAGGAAGTTGCGTTAGAATGGGACAGTTATTTGCGAAACTTAGTGTGTCAAGCGCGTAATCGAACGGGGCCTTGTACTAGAGTGAGGTCGTTTCTTTTGACCCGCTTACCAGTAGCGAACTCCTCTCACTGTCACAGAACCGGCTAATCGGTCACTAACGTATTGTTTAGTAATTGAATAATTGCCTAATTCCACTGGCAACATTCGTAGAAAACACTAGCAACATTTGACAACTTGTAACTACGTCAGTTTGACAGCGAATTACATGTATATTATTGAGAAATTGTAGAGCTTTGACAGTTCTTTTTTTTTAATTTAAAGTTTAACACATTTTTGTTAATTTACTAATATTTACTTTACCCCTACAATTAAGCTCTAGACTTGTCAGTATATGGTTTACAATAGTCGAATGGTGGGATTCGAACTAACGACCACGTCATGGTTAACCTTACCCTTAACCTTAAGGGTATTGACGCTTTGATTATATGACAAGATCAGGTCATAATCTATTTACAATATGACTATATCGACCGTACCTCTTTCTCAAACGCATCTGTGGTTCTTTTAGTATTCTAGATGTCTGGCCGTCAAGCATCTCTTCTGTTCCTATCTCTTGCCCCTGCTTTTATAAAAAAAAAAACTGACGGGCATTTATATAAGTCGAACATTTTATTTTATGTAAAAAATACGAACGGCATGAGATTATGCGCTAGTATCATGTCATGTACTACCATAAATTTTACATGACATGACTATAATTTGCCTTGAAAGCTTCGAGGCAAATAGACTACGAGGCAGATTTGCAATGTGCAATAAATTCCTTCAAGCCGGTGAAAGTACAATAACGAATAAAAGGTCAGAGTAATTATTGTTGCTACATTGATCTAACATTATGTTTAGTTTCCACAAGCAGTCGTTAAATTAACACTAAGGCGTACCCTTAGTGTATTTAATACAAGTCAATATATCAGCCACATGGGGCCGTTCAAGTATTACCTAAGCATTGTTGGACCGCGAGGGGTCTTTGCTTTGCTTATTTTTGATGACATGGGGGTTGGGGGTCTAGATCGTGGTTACGTCAGCAGTAGTTTTTACTTTTCTTACGCATATTGGCAACCTACATATTGTCTGTGAAACTAACAAAAACGAATTATAACTGCTGCTCATGAATCATTTTAAAAAAATAGAATACTTTAGTAGAAAAATCCGTATATCAATGTTTACGTCAGCATGGGGGGTCGGAGTTTAACTTACTTTTGCTGACATGGGGGTGTCGTGCTTACGTAATACTTGAACGGCCACACTGTCAAATAGGTTATTTTTTAATATACATTTTTTAATACCCTGCAGACAAAGTCAGGGGTTAGAAGTTATTTGAACATAATTATTATGTATTCGTGATAAAATGTTATCATCTCACTGACATCTGATTCCCGCCATAACTGACAGCGGCCGGGGTTATTGACCCACAGATAAAACTGTCCCGTTGTTCCGAATAAAATATTTAAATATAATACAATTGGGATATTATCTCTCTCTCTCTCTCTGATGACGATGTATGGCTACGCCTGCGTGATATCATACATATCATCTTGTTACATTGAAACATATTATTTCAAAGCGCATCTAATTATATGTTTATATCTCTGACCCTATTGACCCCGCGACCCTGAATGCGCCGTAAGGCGGCTTCACATTAGAAGGACCTATTAAAACTTTCGTGAGATATTTCACTATACTACTTATGATAACGGCTTAACTCACGTGTAAGGTGTCGGCACCGACTAGTTTCGAGCCCATCGGCGGCTCACCTGCAGGGTTAGTGGGATCGGTACTATAGCGCGTTCGCGGCCCGTCGCTCATCCTGAAGATGAGCCCCCGATGCGCTCGAAACTAGTCGGTACTGACACCGATTTACACGTGAGTTAAGCCGTTTTATAAGTAGTATTAGAAGGACTCTTTACATTAGATTGACAACCTTTCCTTAGTCGTGTTTTTTGTTTACAGCTCACCCTTGTCAGATTTGGCCAGTGTCCCGTGTTTATGGTATAATGCGAGGAACTGGCATCTATACTCTGTTTATGTTGAAATCTCATCAGAATACAAGAGAACCAAAGATTGTAAACTAGTGAAATACAAAGAAAAAAGGCTCTGAGCCTCGCTGTGGGGATGTATAGTGAGCTGATGAGGATTTAAAACATCAAAAAGTGTTTATGTTATGAACAATTGTACTTTTAAGGCTTACTAAATGTTTTACTACATCTTACGATGAAGGAAAACATCGTGAAGCCTGCACATATCTGCGAAGAAATACAAATATATGTGTGAAGTCAACCAACACGCACTGGGCCAGCGTGGTTGACTATGGCCTAGTCACCTCTAATAGTGTAGGCTCTGAGCCCCTCGGTGGGGACGTACAGTGAGCTGATGATGATGAAGTGTTTGTATTCGAACGCCGATATTCCGACACCAGAGTTAATGTTTAATAATAGAAGTTTTTCGAGTTTTAAAAGTGGGACTTGAAAGTTTTTATATACATACAGAAAAATGAAGCATCGAACGTCTCATTTCCTTAATAAATTTTTTCTGAAAGAAACTCGTCTCAAAAGTGAGCGAAGCGTAAAGTTTTTTGAACATTGTTCTGCCATTTTTATTTGAATCTCGAGAGAAACTCTGAATGTAATTCTTTGTAAAGTTTAATGCAAAAATGTGTACCGAATACACAAGAAAAATTAAGTTCTACTTAAATTTACTTTTTAATATCTATCAAGAATAAAAAATCAAATATAACAATCTCAAAATAAAGATCTTCCTTTCTGTATATCTAGTTATTTTTTTTTTTTACTTTTATTATTTTTTTTCTTCGGTCAGATTGACATATTTCGTAGTTTATTAATCGAAATTAGTTTTTTTTTAAATAGATAGTAAGGAGGTTTTATTTTGTTTCTTTTATCGTCATCGGAAACGCAAATCCATATGTTATTAAATATCTTATAACTTAAGTCGTTCTTTTCAAAGGATTAAATGTAAGGTAAATATCAAAAGTGCAACCTCGTTTCATACAATTTTATTCCGTCCAATTCTTTTAATATAACAGTTTTGAGGTTATGCCTTTTAAAACGGTATTTAATAATTATTCAAATTTCTAAATGACTAAGTATGCTAAATATCATAACTGCTAAACAATTTAAATATTATTTTTCGTTATAATTTACTACTAAATATTGTGAGAAAGCAGTACAAAGTTCGTTCCCAGGCATCATTTTATATTCAAAAGCTGAATGCTAACCGGTATTGTGTATCTAGAGACCTCAATGAGGGTCCAATATGCTATGTCCTGTTCTTACAAGGGTTAAAATTAAGATTACAAGGTCAGATATCTTTTTCGATCAATAGATGGCGTTTGTATTAAAGACCGCTTGTAACCATGATTTGAAAACGTGATTTTAAAAATAAAATGGGTATTGAAACTGTTTTCTTCCAAATAGTTTTTATACAAGAACTCATTCATCATCATCATCAACAGCTCATTATACGTCCCCACGGAGGGGCTCAGAGCCTACCCTATTATTAGGGATGACCAGGCCATAGTCAACCACGCTGGCTCAGTGCGTGTTGGTTGACTTCACACATATCTTTGAATTCCTTCGCCGATATGTGCAGGTTGCATCACGATGTTTTCCTTCAGAACTCATTGAATTAATAAAAACATAATATATTATATAAAAAATAATATTTGTAGTTTTGTACATTCTTTGTTGATTTCTTTTTAAAATCTGTATAGAAAAGTACGGAATAAAGCATTTGAATAGCCGACAGTAAAGTGAGATTTATTTAATGCTAGTAGAAACGTATAATCCTATTAGAGGCCTTAGCCGTTGGAAATGGGTTGTCCTAATGCAACAATGACCTCCTTACGTTATTGAAATGTTTATTGAGTACTTAAATCGTTTTATTTTTTTAATTCAACCTTATTATTTATTTATCTGACAACTAAAAATGAAACTAACGCCATCTATCGGATTTTTGAAACACATCAAATCGTCAGCCGAACCAGACTGACCATAGATTAATTATCGTTGAATAAAACAAAAGATGTAGATAAGGTTTTGCTTATAAATGAATAATTGTATTTTTTCTTCATCAGGTCACCAAAGAAGGGAGCGGAGGAAGAGTGCGACAAGGAAGCTCTGAAGATCGAACAGCCGAGTGACGAAGGTGACAAGGATGGGGGGGCTTTGGAGGCGAAAATGTCATTGCTCAATGGCATCACTGTCATTGTAGGCTCTATTATAGGCAGTGGTATCTTTGTGTCGCCCACGGGGGTACTGAAACACACTGGTTCAGTGAATGCTAGTCTTCTTGTTTGGATCGCTTCTGGAATATTCAGTATGGTAAGTTTTTATCTTTAATTTTAGTTTTCAAGTGACAGTTATTTTTTTTAATATATCATAAAGAAATAACATACAAATACTCTTTGAGCCATTATAACTGCGATGTCCACACTGGTTGTCACAGAAACCATCAGAAATAAATGGATTGACAATTATTGAATATTGTTTAATTGTGCGTGCTAGGTACCTTCGTTTTTTTTTTCTTTTAGTATTTTTTATTATTAAATGTAGCAATGAGTTTCTATGTTTTTTTTTTTATTTTCGATGGTAACTTTTTTAGTTAGTTATGGGTATTTGTATAACCATAATTACCCCTACCTAACACGTAACTGTTTTCGCCTATTCCTTTTTATTCAAACATTTTTATTTAAAACTTCTTGTTCGCGTATTAAATGCATGACGTTTCAATCGACCTTTGCCATTAGTGAAAAAAAACAAATGTCACGGCCGTAGTCAGCCATCTTGGAATAGTCTTTGGTCAAGTTCTAGTGAAAGGTAACAGATTCACAGAGCTTACGTGACGTTATCAAGTCTATAATGCAGTTTAAAAATTATAATTTCATATTAAATAATAACCATAGACAATTAACATAAATTGAAAGACAATTTATCTGTTTATAAACGATTGAAATCCTTTTATTGAATATTAATAGAAAACCATAATTTAACGAATAATTCATTATGTTAAAATGACACTTTTCAATATTTATTTCATAATAGCGCCAATAGCTTAATGATTAAGGGTACGGATTTCTAATTACGTGGTAGGGAGTTCAAATCCCGCCATTCGACTATTGTAAATCATATTCTAGCACAAGTCTAGAGCTTAGTTGGTGTGGTAAAAGAAATATTAGTGAATTAACAAAAATCTGTTGATATGTTTAGAAAAAAAACATTTACAATTTGACAATTTCGGCCAGTATAACCGATAATTCGTATTTTTAAAAGTAAAAATATCAGCAGATATTTGTTAATTTACTAATATTTCTTTTCACTCCAACTAAGCTCTAGGCTTGTTAGGACATGGTTTACTATAGTCGAATGTTGAGATTCGAAGTCTCGACCACGTGATAGGAAATCCGTACTTTAACCATTAGGGTATTGATGCTTATCAAAACAAACAATAGTAAATAATCAAAGTGGTCAAGGCGCAGAGAGCGTCAGTTTATCTACGCTCCATCTTTTAAACAAGAACAGAATATCAGATCATAAGACCAATATAACCTTATGAAAAGTGATCATGTAATACCAACGGATTCCGTTTTAATGACCATGTTTTTCATCACCCACAAGAAAGAAGTTAACCCAAAAGATGATTTATTTGTAGTTCAATAATCCCCTAGGAGTAGGACTCCCGATAGTTTGACTGACTTGGTCAATTGTGTGTGTCAATTTACTCACCGTATTTCGTCCACAGCTCGTTCCTGCGGCGAACCAGGCGACGTGCCTCACGGATGGGTGACCGCCGATTGCCATACCTTTGGTTGCCGTGCTGTGGTGCAATGCGGGCAGGGCTTCGAGCTGGTCGGCAAGGCGGAGCGTTACTGCCAGGCCGACGGTGCCTGGGCACCTAAAGAACTACCCACATGTGTCCGTGAGTACCAACACGTCACTCCTTTGTATCTTAATGATGAGTCTGATGAATGTAGCGATCTGATATTCAAAATCTATAAATGAAGATAGGTAGAGAAACGCGTTTTATCATAATAATGTTAGACATATTAAATTTAATTTAATCAGTGAAATTTAGAGAAAATGCTTATTGGATTTAGAGGAAATACTATATTTGGATTAGGGTACGATGAAAGGTAATGTAGAGACGCTGTTGAGAACATCGTAAACTAAATGAATGACAAAAATGTATATTCATAGACTCGTCATTAGAACTTTTCTTCCTCCAACGTTGCGTTTTCTTGGCGTTGCTTCGTGACAATGTAGTTGCCGATTTCAGTGTACTTATTGATTGTATGGAATGTTGCATGGTTTTCGAGTTGTCGTGGATTCAATGTTGTCCAGAGAATAGTTGGCATGACGCTTGATATCTTACAAATTATCATGGCTATCATTCAGAGCAATATCATTGTCATGATGCAAGTCCATCGGGTCTCCCACTGCATTGGACTCTTTTACTTTGTCCTTTGTTTATTTTTTATATTATTAATCTCATTTGTGTTGTCTATTAGGGGCCGTTCAAGTGTTACGTAAGCAGATTTATTACAATTAGTCAACACTCCCCCCCTCCTCCGTGTAAGCAAAAGTAAGCTCTGCCCCCCTCCACCTCCCATGCCGACGTAAACCAGCGGATATCACT
>JAODUI010000019.1:466622-489522 GCA_027563995.1 Papilio gigon | reverse complement strand
ATATGTATTATTATAATTAGTTGATGCACTTATATACCTGCTTTTACTCCGATGGCACATATTCAACACTCCCCCCCTCCTCCGTGTAAGCAAAAGTAAGCTCTGACCCCCTCCACCTCCCATGCTGACGTAAACATTGGTATATGAATTTTTCTACTAATGTATTCTATTTTTTTTAATGGCTCATGAGCAGCAGTTATAATTTGACGCCGTTAGCTTTCAAAGGACAATATTGCCGATATGTGTAAAAAATTAAATAACTACTGCTGACGTAAAGATCCCATCTAGATCCCACCATGTCATCAATGAGTAAAGCAAAGACCACCCCAACCCCTACAGTGCTTACGTAATACTTGACCCTCACTGTTACTGTCTTATGATTATTGTTTCCTTTATCGAAAGAGACGAGATTCCCGGCCACGACTGGGTTGTCCTACATTTGTGTCACTATGTTTTTATGGAATGAAAGTTTTCAATATAAAGTGGGATATCCATTTAAAAGTTCTTTTGTGAATAATGAAATTTTAAACATCTTTTTTCTCCTTTCCTGCTGCTGTACAGAAGGAGGAGAGAAGGGGACAGTTTGAATCGATCATTACGATACGTAGCTTGTTTCAACTTGTTACTATTAATCAATAGAATTGTTGTTAAATTGAAATTCTATAATCTAGTTCTTCGACCCCCGTCAATCTTTTGGTATTACGAAATTTCTCCATGGCCATGGTAAAATTTGAACGTGTTTAAAAAAAAAACTTATAACTGCCTATAGCCTACATTATAGCTACATGTTTGTAGATATGTAATTGTAGTTGAAGCTTCGTTTTGAGCGAGCGACGATCTGTTGTAAACACTTCTGACCTTCTACATTGTATTGTGCTGTAGCAAAATAAAGGTGAACAATACGTCATTGTTTCATTTACTCTGCATGTATCTTGTTTCGCTGTTCTGCATGTATTTCGTGTCCAAAATTTACAAACGATCAGATCCTACAGTTTCAAAAAGCTTTTGATATTATTGAAAACAACGCCATCTTTTGTAATCAGAGCTACTTTAAAGCGACTTGTGTCGCCATCTAGTGGTCACGCAGGTGCAATGCCCGCCGCCCGAGGCGCCTCGCCACGGGAAAGCGGTGTACACTTCGTGCGCGTACAACTCGGTGGTGTCGTATGAATGCAAGTACGGCTACAGGCTGGTGGGGGACGCGACGAGACGCTGCGGTGCTGACAAGAAGTGGTCAGGAGCACAGCCCATGTGTAAAGGTGGGTCAACACTGACATTTAAATAACCTATTTATAACATATTTGAAACCAAGCTTGAACTTTGGAGGTCAGTTTTTCTATCATCATCATCATCATCATCATTATCAGCCTAATAAAGTCGACTGCTGGACGTAAGCCATCGACTGCCATGATAACCGGTCCTGCGCCGCCCGCATCCAGTGCTCTCCCGCAACCTTGACCAAGTCATCGGTCCATCTTGCGGGAGGCCTACCAACGCTGCGTCGACCTGTCCGTGGTCGCCATTCCGTGGCTTTCAGGCCCCATCGGTCGTCTGTTCTGCGGGCAATGTGGCCGGCCCAACGCCACTTTCTATCACTTTCGGAAAATACAAGTATGCAGAATTTTACTGCAAAGTTGATGGGGAAGGCTTATCTCCTGCAGTGACCGAACAAAAATTGCGGATGATAATGATGACAGTTCTTGTTGTAATATTTCATGAACTAAGTAAACTATTTTGTTTAAGAAATCAACTGCGGTCATCCCGGTCTACTCTGGAACGGTTGGCTGGAGAATATATCCTCCGGCACAGGACTGGGAGCATCCATCATCTTCAGATGTCAGGATGGCATGAGGATGGAGGGGAATGGATCGGCTATCTGTCAGAGTGACGGCACATGGAGTCATCCGTTACCGAAATGCTTAGGTAGAGTATCCAACATCGAATTTTTTTAGTATATTTCACCTTGAAATTATTATAATTTCATGTCTATGGTAGAACATATGTGCCTCAGTCACCACAAACACCGGTCCTTTCTTCCAACTACCAGCAGTTACGATCAATTGGTAATTATGCTTACTATATATTTCAGCTCCCTGCGTCGTGCCCCATGTGTCTCAAGGCAGAGTCGTGAGATTAGAGAACAGAACAGAAGATAACACAACACAGGAGGTCACACAGATCGTCGGCAGCTCGACAATGGTGCAACACGGTACGTTTTACTTAATGACAAAATTACTATTGAACAGAGTTTCATATAGACCACCAATAGATGGCGTGTTTATCAAATTGATAAAATGTTTACTTTAAAATATTTTAGGTGAAATAATTTTGGTGGATTGCGAACAGAATTATGAGTTCCCATCTAATAATGTAGCAGTTAACTGTAACAACGGGACTTGGACTCAAATACCAAGATGTCAGCCGGCAAGGTAGGCCATACGCTATCAATTGTTTGTGTTCATAAGCCAAATTCTAGTCTACTACCGCTCTTTTTTAAAGGACTGGGTAAGACAGAGGACGTATAGAAAGATACCACGCATTTGCTTACTTTTATTTCGTCAAAGTTGCTTACAGGTTGCTGTAACATCCGACATTTTAGCGAAATTAAATACTAGTTCGCTCGTAATCTGCGAAAACTCACTACATCTTTAATTTCATTATCAGATGTAAGAAAATGCCGAAATTCCCAAGGAACGGAATGGTGATAGCTCCGAAGACGGAGCACGGCATGAAAGCGAGGTTTCGATGTAAGGACGGCTTCGAGCTCAAAGGGAATCCGATAGTCATCTGTTCCTTTGGCAACTGGAGCGGGGAGACGCCCAAGTGCGAGGAAGGTATTCAGTTTTTTTTTTTTTTAATTAAGTACTTTGACGTTAGGTAAACTATTTAGGTCCGACCGTACTCGACATTGTCCAGATTCGATCCCCGCCATGTTTTTTTTTCATTTAACAATTGCGTATATACATTATCCGACGTTCTTACGGTGAAGGAAAACATCGTGATGCAACCTGCACATATCGGCGAAGAAATTCAAAGATATGTGTGAAGTCAACCAAACGCACTGAGCCAGCGTGGTTGACTATGCCCTAGTCACCCCTGATAATAGGGTAGACTCTGAGATAGTCGGTGATGACTTGAAATGAGCTGATGGAAACCATTTTTCTTGTTTCAGTATTTTGTCCCTTCCCTGGATATATAGAAAACGGGAAAGTATTTTTAGTAGGCAACATGGGTTTATACGATTATAGACCGTACGTTAAAAAGGTAAGATTCAAAATCAATTGTCTTTAGTCTATTGTTTTACGTCGTTTGACTGATGTATCGTTGATAGGTGGTGAACAATAAACAGATCATGTACGAATGTGAGAAAGGGTACGTACTATCTGAAGGCCCGCCGGGAGCGACTTGTATCGGTGGTCACTGGAGTCCAAGGGAATTACCCAAGTAGGTACAATATTTTCCTCTATAAAACATGAATGCTATTATATTGCTAATTTAATTGAGTTATCGAATTGCATACGATCCACAGATGTACCCTCTACCAACATCCACGTATCCGATGGAGTCGCCGGAGGAGATCGGTGACAGAACCTGAAATACGTCACAGAAGATCTACATACCTACGACAGTATTACAACAATATTCGTCGTCAGTCCGACCCTAACCAAGAGTACATCAACCAGTTATATGATAAATACAATCACGACACGCAAAGACCGACATTGCGCCACGCTAACTTCAAACTAATGAAGAAACTCGATCTTAATTTGGAAGAAGATGATGAAATGGTCGGTTCCGATGTCGAGAATGATGAAGAAAATTTCCCAACAGCTGTTTACACTGTTTACAATGTCCACGGAGAACCGATAGGTCACAGATTGTATTCATATCAACCAGTTTATGAACCGGAAGATGAGGACGTTGTTCATCACGAAGATATATCGGAATATGAAGATTCCGGTGAATTCGATGATGACTCATCATCACATATAACAATCCTCAAAGGAGGGTTATTCCCAGATCACGAATTGGCCACAAAAGATGACATGGCTAGCGGTATAAATGCGTTAAAACATCAATATTTTGATAGATACGTTGATAAACGACGTAAAAGATTTTCAAACCAAAATAACACAAATGATGCTAAGAAAGAATTAGATATGGATTTACAAAGTGCTGAAACCAAAATTCACACGACGTCAAAAGCTAAAACTCCAAGAGGAAAACGTAATGTTAATACTGAAGAAACGCTGAGAGAAATATTCACTGTAAGTCCAATAGCGAAAACATCAGGAATGTTCCACGAAATAACGGACATCTTAAAAGTAATACCGCTCAAATATAAAAATGAAACATCAATTGAAATAAACAAAGAAATTTCTGTAATTCCCCTACAAAACAATAGAACTAATTCGACTGACGTTAGCAATATATTTGAAAAACGCGACAAAAGGACGAGCAGGAAAACGGACAGACTAAATCAAACTACAGCGAGTGTTCCAAAAACGTAGGTTATTATTTTTCTATTTATTTACATTTAAAAAAACTACACTAATTCTAAAAACCAAATATACCTAATTCACTCACTCTGAAGGGCTTTCAACAGGTCTGAAACTAGTCGGTAACTACACCGGACTACAAGAGAGTTATAAATGTAGTGAGAAAAGATTTTCCTTCGTTTCTCGTCGTCCTTTTCGCAAAAGTTCGTATTTAAAGTGCTTTTTTAGACACACAAATAATAAAGTTGCATATTAAAGGATATGAAAATGTCCAATCATTTAATACGATCATTCATTGACAGTTCGTGTGTCATCGTGTACTGATAGAAATCCGAGTTTGCCTGAACGAAAATAATTTCTCACTACATCTGTAAGCTGTTATTATAGTTATAATAGTATAGTATTGTTTCACTAAAGTTTTAATAATGTTAATATATTAAAACCTTGTAAACGTAATCTAGGTACGGTTTATTTATTTTAGTGGCAGAGAAGGTAAAGGTGGCCGTACAAGAACTCATTCTGAAAACCTAACTGATGGTGATACAAGTTTAGATAATAAAAACGGAACTGAAGGCGGTAATAAAACTGAAAATGAAAAGGGAAAGAAAGGACGACCCAAAAGTCCTTGTGAAGCGATAGAAAGTGAACCGTACGTGAATATAGAAATTGTTAAATACGGCCGAGATCCAAATAATACATTTAGTTCTGGTGAGTTGCAAATATTTGTTTTACAATTTTTCAAACTTATTTAATATTCAGTTGTCGCTGTGACTACGTCTAAGTGAAAAGACGAAACTGAGTATGTACCCTGCACGTTATTCCGAACTGTCTGCAATCTTCAGACATGCGTGAATGGGCTAATGTTTTCAGCTACGTGTTTACAGTTCTCTACCGTAGTCTAAGCCCTCTTATAGGAATCATACATAGAACCTTCTAAACTCTTTTTTTTTAAATGAAAGTAAGATTTTAAAACATTCTTTCAGGGACCATAGTTCGCGTTGCATGCGGTAAAGGCTACGGTTTGAACCTGGATACAAACGCAACTGCAAAATGCGTCAGAGGTAGATGGAAGCCGGATAAACCGAAATGTGAAATCCGTAAGTGGACTGTACAACTCAAAATTTATTGATTTAATAACATACAACTCACTAACTCTAAATAATAACAAATTATCTCTGATCGATAAAGTTTAAATTGTTCATATTATTAGGATTATTAATGGTAATATTTATAATTAGTTTTTGAATGTTTTCGCACTTTATTACAAATTAATTAGTTTTTTTTTTATTAGTTTTCTTTCTAACTTTTATATCATCTTAGTTTTCCACAAGCACATTTGCATCGTACGAAAATAATCATCAAATATGTTTGTTTCATATTTACTGAAGTGTCTGTAAATTTTTCAGTTCCATGTCACGTTCCAACTACGGAATACGGCATTTACACGATCGCCCCGGAGAACGGTCAAGCGTCTGGACAGTTGAGTCTTGGACTCAGTCACGGTGAAGATAAAGAATTAAATGAAACAGATGAAATTCCTAACGGACAAGTTGTGCATTTCTCTTGTGAATATGGGTACGAAATTATAATTATTATTAAACTTATTAAAAAAGAGTAATGCAGGGTACAGATTTTCGATCGGTCGATGGTTCAAATACTGTCATGCTACTATTGAAAACCATATCCAAGCACAGCACACACTTCGTTGGCGCAGCTTCCCTGGATCTTGGCCTCCGACACGAGACATTGCCGACATACTAGCACAAACTTACAGATTATTTGAAATGGCACAAGAAATATTAGTTGATAACAAAAATCTAATCAAAGTCCGGCAACGCATCTGCTCCTCTAGTGTTGCAGATATACATGGGCGTTGACGACCACGTTTGTGATACTGCACAACGTTTGCCCGCTTCTTTTAAAAAAAAATGAAAAAGTTTATTAGCCACTTACTTCTGTAAAGAGGCTGCAGGAGTCAGGGCTATCTGAATTCCAAAATCCTGGGTGTTAATTATCCTTAGAGATTAGAGAGGGTAATTATCCTTAGAGAACACTTCTTTCACGTTACATCAGCAGTGGCAGTAGACAAATGACTCACGTCGATGTAATTATTATAACTTAATAATTAATTTTATCATCAGGTACAACGTTCAAGGTCCGACCAATCTTAGATGCTGGCTGGGAGAATGGGCTGTGACTAGTATGCCAGAATGTGTCGCTGGTAAGTTTACAACTTTTTATAGAAAAGGGGGCAAACGATGTGGACAGAGACGTCCATTGACATCCGCAGAGAAACCACGAATGCGCTGCCGGCCTTTACGGTGTTTGATTATTAAAAAATAATAGTGTCATAAACGCCAGTAAATAAAACATATTGAACAAAATGAGCGAGCGTACAACTTTCTCGGCAACGCATTTATAGTTTATATTGCGTGATCTCGCCGCTCGTTTACTCTATCGTTTAATCTCTTATTAATAATGGAAGCCTTTACTTACTCATGTTATGTTTCAATATAGCTCCCTGTGAACTGCCACTACTACACGGTGCGACGTACGAGGCGGGCTACAGGGCGGGACTCACCGTCGCCCACGCATCGTCAGTCGACATATCCTGTGAGCCCGGCAGGTCACCACCAGCCACTCTGAACTGTCACTTAGGTCGATTACAACCAACTGTACATGATTTTTGTAGACCTCTAGGTAAGTTACTTATTGTTTAATCACTTGTATTAATGGTGCGATAGATGTCAGCACAGGTCATTGCGGCGATCGATAGGCCTACATTCAGCAGTGGACAGACAAAGGCTGACGATGATGAAATAATACAAATACAATTTTATTAGCAACAAATTGATAAAAAATAAATAACTGAGAAGCAAACGGTTAGCGTGGTATGAACATGTTATGTGAAGAGATGATGAGAGCAAGAAGGTGATAAGATTGAATGTGGATGGCTATAAAGGAAGAGGAAGACCGATGAAGGTGTGGATGGATTGTGTGAAAGAGGATATGCGTAAGTGTGTGAGTTCAGATATCAGCTGACAGAGATGTATGGAAGAGTACTGTGCCGACCCTCATGAGGAAAAGGGAAAGTTGATGATGATTGGTAATACGAATAATATCAGATATAGTTGAACTATACATAATAATGAAAGAAGGTTCGTATTCGCTATTCGCAGCGAACCTGACCCGACCGAGACCGACGTCAGAATACCAGGGTGGATCAGACATAGTGCGCGAGGATATATCGGAACTGGAGCCAGATCTACACGGGAAACCTGTCCTGGAATGCGGACCACCAGCTAGGTAATGAATTTTCCACATTAATATAAGTGACTACTTTAAAACATTCAGATACGTGTCTAACTATTGTCAAGACCAATGAATACGGGTCAACTTTAGGCCTTAAGAAACCTGAACATCATGGAAACTAAGAATGCTAGCTTAATCGAATAAACGGTGTTTAATAGTTAATATATTACCACTGAAATAAAGTAATAAAATACACAAGTCGCTTTATTTTATTTATTAAAAATTAGTTAAAGAAAAAAACTGCTGATCTCGCCTTAAAACAAAACTAGGAAACATGACTTTTTTTTACAATAAAATTATTACTATCGATACGGTTTATAGACCCACTTATAAACAGATTAGAAAAAAAAACAAACTCAAGTGCAGTAATTTCGTACTTCCATCTTCGAAAGTCCCCCCTCTTCAAATCTGTTCTTTATGACGGAACCTTGCAGTGACTATGAAGTGTTAATACCTCAATTTACGGAACACAACTAGCATCCTTAGTTCTAGATTTATTACTTCTATAACTATAGGTCTTTTTATATGCCCGGATTCATTGCTCTTGAGTGTATAACAGATGACGATGCGGTTATGACGCTTGTATTGCTGTCTTTGTTGTTTTTAATAAGAATGATAGAGACATACAATCACAAGCGTCTACAAACCGTCGCTTCGAAATCTTTTCAATTCATTGTTTTCATATTTCATATTTCTGAAATATTGTAATAATAAAAAATACTGGTAGAAGAGATTTCGGAAGTTATTTCCATTATTGTGTCCGTGCTTTCATTGTAGCTTTGATGTGTTTATTTTTCCTCTGTTTACACCGCATTGAGTTATAATTTATGTGATAACAAAATATTTTGCTGCCTAATGTAACGAAATTAAAAATTGATTTATCAACCACAAGCAATCCATTGATGTTATGCTTTTGACGCGTTGTTTATTTAATTTTAATATTTATTTGCTTTGTACAATTATTCTAAATTATTAAGAAGCAGATTGTCAGAAGGACGGAAGGAAGTAATTTAAAGATATGTGTGAAGTCAATGCACTGACAGCGCTGACTATGGTTTAGTTACCCTCAGTTTTTATACGCTCGAAAACACAATTTCATCATATCAGCCACATGTTGCCCACTGACGAGCGTAGGCCTCCCCCAAAGATCGCCATGTCAATCGGTCCTCGGCTGCCCTCATCTAGGGTACTCTCGCAAACTTGACGATCTTGTCAATCAGAACACAATTTGCTTCTTGATAATTTATACATCCAATAAAAATGGGATGGCCAAAAAATAATATTTTTGCAAAGAGTCTGCGTTTCTTATTTGCTGACTGGGAAGACTGAAGGGAACCCAGGCGGTCAGGGATGCCAAGCCCTGGTGAGAGCCTTATAGGTTCGGAATTTTACTTAACTTGTTCTTTATTCGAATCATCGTCTATAGATACATTATCATTAACATCATTTCTATAAATAACCATCTACTAAATAAAAACGGTTACGCCCGCGTGTAGTAAATATGGTTTCGACACCGACTGGTTTCGAGCCCGGGAAGGGCCTATTTTTAATTGGGAGTGGGATTAAACTGCGGTCGCGGCGGCTCTGTGTGCTTGCAACTAGTCGATGCCCACACTAGACTTAGTATACGTGAATGTAAGCCGTTTTTATTCAGTTTATAGTAATGTTTCACGAAGGTTTAAATAATTCAATGATCATTTCAACTTGGCGACTTTCAAATTCACTTCTTTGAGCAATCAGTACTTCTTTCTTACAGTTTTAACGTTATTATAATAACGGTTTGAAATCCTCAGATGGCAGGGCTTAGTGTTACAATTTGTTATATTTTAAACGATCAAATTTATCCGAAAGTGTTTGAGCAGCTGTCATTGGCTGTATATTTGCTTTTTAATTTGTCTTGGCCGGGCTTGAGTTATTTTGCTGTCTCAAAGTCTTTGTCTACTGCATGTTTATGGAAACGAGCAACATTTTCCATGTTTTTTTCTTTAATCTAGGACATTTCATGTGATAATTCTGGTTTATGAATTCCTTCAAATATGTCAAATGTTGTTTAGGGTACAAGGTACGCTAATATACCGCGATGGGACAGAAGTAGATGGGTCTTTAGGTCTGGAAGGCTATCCGCATGGGACGGAGATAACGTTTAGATGCATTGCCTCTATTATGGGAGAGAAGACCACTTGGAAATTGATCTGCGAACATGGCGATTGGGTCGGCAAGAGCTTTAATTGTGGTGAGTCCTATATTAAAAGTTTCACTATATTTTTACAAGCATTCTAAAGTTTATACAAGACTAGCTGTTCTCATGACTTTGTTTGCATAGAATTAAGGTTTTGCAACATTTTTCATTTATACTCCGATGATATTAAATAGCCTTGTGAAATGATTACAGAGGAATTAGAAGCGCAGAGTGAAGAGTTGCTCAGCAACAACAGCTGCACGTTCAGGAACGAGGAGCCGCACGTTGTCTCCTTCTACAACGATCTAGAGATCACAGAAACTGTTGACTTCCCGCCCGGATCAGTCATCATATCCAGGTAACCGCACATTGACACTGTTGACTTTGGTAAATACAACCCTATTTCATCTGTTTTGTTATACTGCGGTCGTTGGATACGGAAGGAGGACCGCATACTGTGTGGGGTATTGGGGAAGATTTATGAACAGCAGTGGGCAGACAAAGGCTGATGTTGATGAGTCTGGTGGTGGATGAACTTTGGTTGCCAACTCATTTACGAAATGAAAAACACTCGAACGAATTCTATTGTAATTTACGTTCATATGTAACTTGATAATTCCAGATGTAGCGACATAGGGAAGTACGCAATGACGGGTTCGCAGACTAGAAAGTGCATCGGGGGGTCGTGGGACGGGGTTAAGCCGACGTGCTTTGGGCTTAATCAAGAAAATGACTATGCCAGTAAGTTATATTAAGTCATGTCTAATAAATAATAACTTAGTCAGTCGATGTGTTTCTAATAACTGTACATAGGGCATGTACAGTTATTAGAATTTTTTTGCGTATTTGTTCCATCAGCGTCTGCAGTCTAAAGGACTATACCGATTTGTGTATTGATGTCAAATGTCATTAAATTCGTATTTTTCCCTCGAGTGGTTTAGGGGCTGCAATCGGTCGGTTTATTGCGTTCTAATTTTTTTTTTATAATTTACAAATATTTCATGTACCACTGCAATCAAGATCTAGACTTGTATTATGAAATTGTCGACAATAGTCGAGAGATTCGAACTGACGACTACGTGATTGGAAATCCCGTACCCTTAACTATTAGGCTATTGGCACTTCACCACTCAATGTAATGTGGTTTAATACTTTTCTTATTGTATTTTCAGTGGAGAAACCACCAACGATATTGTTCCGGCACTCTCAGGGTCCGATCGCGCAGACCAACGACGGCAAGCTGCTCATCTACCCCGGCACCGTGCTGCACATGGAGTGTCTGTGGATGAGGAGGTTCGGCAACCCGAAGTGGAACGTCACACATTACATACCAGAGTAAGTAGAATAGGATAGGATAGAATAGGATAGAATAGGAGGAGGAACAGACTAAACAAGAAGCTATGACACTAACTGTAAGGGGTAGTCAGAAGTTACAGACTTCCAAGTCGTGGTCCTCACACTTTTGTTGCCTCTGCTACACTCATACACACATGGCGTTCTAGAATGTTCTATCGCATTTTGTTAAATATTAGAAATCAAGCAATTTCCTAAGAAAAAATGTTACTGTTAGAATTATATTCGATCAGCACATTCCTGGCTGCAACTTGAAGCTTGATCTTTATATGTGATGTTCCAAGTCCTGAACGTAAATACCAAGAGGGCTGGACGACGGACCCGGGCCGGGACAGCCAGCTGGAGTACCGGCTCAGCATCCTGGGCGCGGTTAAGGAGGACTCCGGAGTCTACCGCTGCGAAACGCCCGCGCGACAGAGCCATCAAGTTGAGATCATTGTTGAAGGTAATTGAAACTAGCTTCTAGATAACAAGACGTGAAGAAACAGATTGGAAAGTAAATAGGGCATTTGTTAAGGGCTGGACCGCATCGGACCAACATTATCCAAGTTCGATCCCCGCTATACCAATGTGTTTTTCAGTTTTAGAATTTCATATGTATATCCGACATTACGGTGAAGGAGAACATCGTGATGTCTGCACAGATTGCGAGAAATTCAAAGATATAGTATAGTCAACCCGCTCTGGGCCAGCATTGTTGGCTATGGCTTAGTCACCAATTATATAGGATAGGGTCTGAACCCTCCCGTGGGGACGTATAGTGAGCTGATCAGGTTGAGAAAGAAACAGTTTCCAAGCTGGTTGCCTTATTGTTTTCAGATGTCCACTGCCCACCTTTGCCGATTAGAAGAGGTCTAGTTGCGAGCGGCGTTGGCACTCGCCTCGGCACCGAGATCAGGTTCTCTTGCGCGAACGGCAACGCGCTGCTCGGCGCTCACGTGCTCAGCTGCAGGGCCTCGGGCAACTGGAGCGCGCCCTTGCCCGTTTGTGAAAGTAAGAATTCTCATTCTTGTAATTTTTTGCTGAGTGTTGTGTGAGAAGAATCTGTTTTGTTGTCAAATTGTTTGCCTTTACACTTTTATCTATATTTGAGATATTCGTCAATGAAATATAATCAAATACAAAAAAAATCTGGTTTAAGAATTTGATTGACCATTCCCAGGCGTTGAATGTGGTGACGTGGTCCATGACGGTCCTCTTAAGGAGGGCGAACGGCGGCCGCGGGTGACCGTGGTCTCGCGCGGCGTAGGCGGCAGGGCAGCTTTCTCCTGCTCGCCTGGCTGGGCGCTCAGCGGCGCCGCGGAGACGGTCTGCCTGCCAGCCGCTGACTGGTCTAAACCGTTCCCAGTTTGTAAAGGTTAGTTAGTTTAGTTTAGTAGATCAAGGTCTAATGCGCAGTGCCTCCTCCCTATTTCCTGGTAAACGTAACTCAACTGAATTTGCCGACCTCCTATGGGGAACTCTTCGTTAAGTAATCTACCTTAAAAAGTTTTAATATGAGAAATCTAGACTGAGGGTATCCCTTTATTGTTAACAGCTCAGCACTGGTAAAGGCCATGGAAAAGACAAGTTTAATAGTTTTTCTTTCATGAAATGTGTTTCCTATTTGTTGCTGGTCTACTTACTGGTCTTTTTTTAAATCATTCTTCTTCTTGTTTGTCTAGAGGTATCGTGTCCAGCGCTCCCGCCGCCTGCGTCCGGCTACGTGCTGGGCCGCGCGCCGTACCGGGCCGGTGACGTGCTGCAGTTCCACTGCAACCCTGAGCACACGCTGCACGGCAGGCCCATCCTGGTGTGCCAGGACAGCGGCCGGTGGAGCGACAAGCCGCCCACTTGTGAGTAGTCACTGACCTCTATATATGGATAGGCTATAAGCCGTTGTATTTTGTGCCTATTTGATTTTGACACACGGTTGGTAACGTCGCTGAGGATTTGCACTACTAAAGTCCGTAATTCCACAGATACTTAAGTCGGGAAACAAAAGCTTTCTAAACTACCTATCCATATATAGAGATTGGTGTGTAGTATAGACTGACAAAATTATCTGGCCTGGTGGACATGATCCACGCTAAATGATAACTCACTAACGCCATCTGTTATTCTCAAAGAGTCATAAGAACTGACAGCACTCATCGCGACGACAGCGCCGAACCAGGCCAGATATTTTTGTTATAATTTATATGCTTGAAAATAAATAAATGTATTTGAAATAACGCAGCTTTTTAATCTATCGCTTTGTTTCATATTGCCCCATAAACTAACTGAAGTACACATTTCATTTCATTAAATTCATGTTAACTTGATATACAATAAATAATCATCAATCAGAATTAAAATACAAAAATCTTGAAAAACTTATAAGTTTAATATAAAACATATTATGGTAACACTTGCTTCTTGATGTGACTATGACCACAAAATTAAAAAAAACAATCTTGTTTAGTAACCTACGTGCAAATCAAGACAGTACTCTGTCTGTACCAAGTTTCCGCTTTATCCAATTACAGTAACAAATATCCATTAATCCATCCAAATTTTCGTATTTACAATATTAGTAAAATTACTAACGATCTGTAAGGTAAAGATTTTTTTCGAATCGATGTCTCATCTCGCTTAAGGCTTTAACAAATGCTTTTCCACAATAATATTGCAGCTACGTGTTTGTGTTTGCTTTGAGTAACGTATATTTCTAATCAAACATAACAAAATTGGCATTTAAATTAATAAATTTCCGTTGGCAAGGTGCGCAAGCGTGCACATACCCCGGCACAACTATATCTGGTCGCATGTCCTCCGTCAAGTTTTACTACAAGATTGGAGAAACCGTCTCGTTTACCTGCGAGCCTGGCTACAGGATTAAAGGAGCCCCCATGCTGCGATGTCTTAAGTAAGTTGGCAAAATTTTTTCCTATAAAACAAAAAAATATATAAGAATCCAGACTGACTGTAGACCTTTGCCTTTTTAAAAAAAAAATTCGAATGACATTTGTCCTGTCAAAATCAATTCATTTTACGCAAAAGGCGTTCACAAAGACTTCACATTTAAAGTCTCGTACAGAACAATCAAATACTTGCGAAATTTACTCTCCCAAATTAGTCTGGTTATAAAAATTAATATATCTAAGCTTGAAAGACAACATTAAAGTAAAGGTGTCATGCGAAATGGATGTATTTATTAATAAATAATTTTCAGAAACAGAAAATGGTCGAACGCGATACCATTATGCACTCCGATCACAAATTATACATCGTCTGAGGCAGTCGTATTGAACGGTGACATCGACGCCATGTTGTCGGACGCGGCCAGTACCGATATTTTGCGGACGCGCGACTCGCCCGCCATCTTGACACCGCAGAGTCTAAAAGCCGCCATGACTCGCGTCGCTGCAACTAGGTTACTCCGCAGAGCACCTATTGAAACATACAAAAATAGAATTTCCAGAGTAAACAGATTGTTACGAAGAGATTCTGAGAGATAATTTTAATTATTCATTTAGGAAGTGATTATTTTTTTTTCAAAACAAAATGGCATCTAATTCTTTATAAATGCTCAATCTTAATTTGTTTACTTTTCAATCATATTGCTGTTTAAATGTTCTAAAAATTTACGTTATGTATTATTTTTAAAGTACTGTTAATTCTTAAATTAAGAATAAATTTTCTTTAAAAATTTACGACTAAAAGACGTTACTATTTGCCAAATAATTATTTATATAAAACATTATTAGATAACTCGGATAACCAAATATGGATTCGAAAGTAGCCTTTACCGAGAACCTAAAGCGAACATTTGGAGGCATCATGTAATATTAAATAGTTAAAATTTGTACAAGGAACAATTCTTTAACTTTGTATTCCTTCGTGTACCTTGTAAGATTTATTTTACGTCCTTAATAGATTTAAGTAACATATGGATTTGATGTTAACGAAATATGTATTTAATATTTAAGAATGTTTACTATATTATACCTCAATTACATTATTCAAACAGAGACATAACCTACAAATAGTGTGATACAATTTTACGTGTGATCGAGAACCGATTTGAATGTCATTTTGTATTGTAAATGACAACACTGAGGGAATAACTCGAAACCAAATATTTCTGTAGTCACTTTGTGTCAGTTTCTCGTGTTTTTGTATTTATAGGTTATGTGTCTATGACTTCATATAACATGTAATAACCTCTCTTACATTTGTAAATAATATTGCTTCGCCAAAGATATAGATTTATAAATAGTCCATTTTATTAATTAAGTAGTTTTTAATATTAAATTATAAATATAACTCTATTTATTCATTAGGAAATCCGTAGTGAATACATATTTGAAACGCTCTGTTACACGACGCACAAATGTTTGGACAAACTTATTAAATTAATACCTTTTAATCTATTAACTAGATATTTATTTTAATGAAGTTGCTTACACTTTAAATCTATATTGACAACCTTCATGGACACGATAAACAATGTCGGTGCGATCTGAACAGTGTAAATTTGATTAATGTGGAAGCATCTTTATTCTACAGAATGTTTAGCTGTTAATATATCCTAGCATATCAGATGCATATCTCCCGAATATAAAATCATGTCAAACTCCTGTATAAACTTTACTGTACGTATATAACTGTACGTGTTTATAAATTATTCTGTCATTAAAAAAAGAAATAAACAACGATTTAAATATTAACAATTGTTTTATCTAACATGTTTATGAATACCGCCGTTGGATCTTCAAGGATTTAATAAAATAAACAGCAAATAAATTAAATTTAGACAGATTTTCAGGACATAAACGACAATGTAGATTTAAAAACAAGCTCCTGTAAAATAAAAATAGCAATTTTCACAACCGAATGCTTCAAATGAAAAATTGCATCAAATATTCGACAGGTTTTTTACTTTTCCATAAATATACATAAACTGACATCATAAATAGCGTATTTGTTTCGGAACTATAAGTTTAATGTAAATATGTATAATGACTTTACGTTACATTTCGAGATATTATTTTTGTATATCAATTTATAGCAATTTATAGAAATACATATTCCAAATATGTCGTAGATTACTCCATAATATAGTACACTTAATTAGTAGCTATAAAACTAAAAGAAACAAAGTAAACAAGTTTTTATCAAACATTTTCCACATACCGAGGCGCATGCGCTCAGACGATCACAAAAACGATAATTCCAACAATGTATGTTGTAAGCAAGATAAACGTGTATTCAATAAGCACGTAAAACATATATGGCGGGAAAATATCTAAATGGAGACTTTTGGCGGGAAATTGTAAGGATATTAGTGGTGAGGCCATAGACAACCACTCTGTCACAGTGCATTGACTTCACACATCTCTGAATTACTTCACGTAATATGTGCTGACGTCACGATGTTTTCCTCGTCCTTTTTCCATTGGTGGTGGTCGTGGTGGTGGAGGTTGCGACTAAAGCAACATGGACCTTACGGACCGAATGATTACAGTTGTACGTACGCTCTAATTCAATAGAAATGAGAAATGATAACAAAGCTAACGAAAAAAAAAACACAACGCTGTAATCAAAGACATGAAAATAGACCTGTTTATATTATCATTAACATTAAAACATTTACAAACATTGAGAAACAAAATGAATTCATAGACAAGTAATGATACTGTCGTAGAAATTTCTAGATATAATTTCTCATTTCCGTTGAATTGCATTATACATTTATTAAAATTAGGTTATACACAATTTTCCCCTTAATACCAAAAACAATGAGTTGAAGTAAACATTGTGTAATATACTTTATTGTAATAATAAATACCAAGAATTTTTACGTAGACATTTTCATTAAAAATTTGACAAATCATCATAAATATCTAAAAAGCGAGTGTATATTATTATAAATAGTAGGTGCGGAAAGGCAAGGAAACATGTTGCTTCTATCTGAAAACATGTTTCGGTTCTGAGTATGTCACTGCAATGGGAACACGGAGTAATCAATCAGTTCCGATGTAGCCGGGAACACAGGTGATCGAGAATGTTGCCACGATACGACAGTCGAGCGCGCGCCGCGCTGTTATTCAAACGTGTGTTGTGTTCGTTTTGAATAGCGCCATTTTTACGACTCAATTTCAAAGTTCGTGCAGTATTTAGTGTTTGTGTACGTTAAATAGATAAGCCAGTTTCGAGGTGGGTTAATTGTTTTTTTAATTAGTTACACAGATGTACCACAATTATGATAAAACAATGTACGTGCGCAATACGTTTGAAACGTTTTAGGTTTAGCTTAGAAATAACGATGTTGTAAAATATTGTCTTAATATTCATTAAATATTGGATCAAAGTATCAAATTATATTTAAATGTATTACTGTAATATCTTTCATAGACACGAAAATATAAAATAATGTTAATTAATTAAGTATATGCACTTACCTCCATACATCCACAGTACAATATCTAATAACCATACCTTAGAAAGATGCTAACTGACCCCCGCGTCTCTGAGCCTTAAAGAAACTTAACCGATAGGCTATGTATGCATTCTTCAAGATACGTTCTACATTTGTGACTCTCAAATACATTCATTAAGTCGTTCTAGAGATATTTCAAACGAACAGCCAAACTATTTCATCAAAAAGTAAGATTGATATAACAATTAGGGTGTAAGAGCCTTAAAGGCACATACGCAAGTACAATAAAATTTTAACAATAAATGTCTTGTTTAGTCTAAACAAGATGTCACATTCTTTATTTTTATATAAATTTGATTCAAAAGTTCCTTCGGCGTAAACACTATATAAAAAGGTAGCTATGGGAAACCATGGGAATGGAAGCTAAGGGAGACCCATAAACAATAAATTTAATTGAACAAAAATATTTTCGAAACAATCACGTATGAATAGATTATATGTAAACGAAATAGGGGTGCCAAGGTCGTTCCTATCTCTGCCTACATTCAATACACACGGTTTTAAAGTTTATATCCGTTGAAAGGTTCGTTTCGAGGGCTCCTGCTGTGTGTCGCGGCCCGTTATTGTGGATGTGGATGTTACCGGTTTTGTAAAACGACCGAATACTCATATCAGTTAACTTGACCCGAAAATAACTTGAAAGCGTTAACTTAGAATAACTTAAAACATAATTAGAATTACTTAAATATTAATCAAATTTCATATGTACATTCATCTTATGTTCTTACGGTGATGGAAAATATCGTTCAATCTGCACATATATGAAGTAATTCAATATGTGTGCAGTCAATGCACTGACAGCGCTGACTGCGGACTAGTCACTGATATACGATGGGTTCAAACGCCCAGAGAAGACGTATTGATGAACGTAGAAAAATGATAGTTTTTAATAACAAAAATATGATTAATATGAAGTTGAAATCGCAGAATAAATCTGCTGCGATTGAACCATTAGACATGCAAAAAACGTATTAACATAATTCATACATATAAATTACTTATTGCCAAGGTTATTTACAAGATACACTGTACATATAATGATTTATACACGTGGCTGGTTTACAGTTAATTACAGTTTAGTTTTTTTTTTTAATAATTACTAGATGTCGCTGTGACCATGACGCTAGCTTGTGGCGAAGTATCGAGAGTTCAGAGAAGGTAATCGTTGTAAGAATTCCATTTCTTACGAACATTATATTAGTAAAAACGACAAATGTTTCATGTTAAACATGTCAATGATGTGGCCTTTGGCGAGTGTGTGCGAAATATTTAGCGAATCGCTAATCAGATGCATCCTGTGAATACGGAGATGCGTTTACAGCAGCGGTCGTCAAACCGGGACACATGAGGCCCGCGATAGGTATTTGTGCGGCCCGCAAACTTTTCATATATCACAGTTTAATAGACTCAGAAATGTCTCCGTGATATCGATTCTCATCCGAGATAAATATTTGTGTGTTCCACTAATATTCCTTTCGTATTATACACATGTTTCGAAGGAAAAAAAAAACTATATTGAAAACGAGGATTGCTTTTAACAAACTTAACAAATAACATTTACATTTGCTACGCAATAAAAAAAAACGTTCTAAAAACACTTATAACTATGAGGAACATGTTTACAGCACAAAAACAAAATTAAATAGATTATTTCAACTACATCGTACACGAATGTGCGGCCGGCAGTCATATCTCACATTTTACTATGACCCTTGGATAGAAAAATGTGACCACTGGTATATAAGTTCAGAGCCAACATGACAACTAATGTGCCATAAACAATTTAGTTATTACTAAAAAAGAAAAAAAAAGACATTACAATATCCAGCTGTTGTTTTTTGCGAGTACAACTGTACCATAAATATTGAATTCAAATAGTGTAAAACAGGTTTGACCATAGATATGCAGGCAATAAATATTAACAACATTTCTAGGATACCGATGTAACTAAACGGAGTTAACTGTAAATTAGAATTAAATATTTATAACAATAAACTAGAACCTATTTATCAAACATCCAAACTTTCGTAATCAACCATAACCATTACGATATTGGCGCTTTTTGTTATTTATATATATTTTTTGTTGCGCCGATGGGTTTAGTTTAATATTCAGTTGAGTCGTGTAAACCATTTTAGTACTCCAACTATTTATAACAATGGTTAAACGCAAAAATCAATAACTGATAACTGAACGCGTGGGTGATTACTGGAAACTTCCATAGTATACACCCTACACTTCAATTGTTCATAGACAACATTATGACCAACCGTTGCCCGCGACTTCCGCGCGTCAAATAAAGTTAGGAGTCGCCTATGGGTCATTTTAGACAGTAATCTGTCTCCGTTTTAAATATATCCAGATTATCTATTTTGCAGTTAAGTACTAACAAACGCCCATCCATTCATACTTTCGCATTTACAATGTTATACTAAAATAATTCCAATATTAACCTTTTACCTACTTTTCGATTCATCATCATCATCATCATTATAAAACCGAGTTCAACCACTGCTGGACGCAGGCCTCATACTTCGACTTTTAGATTGAATAATTTAAATTAAAACTTCAAAAATGACAACAGATGTCGCTATTTAAAAAGTACATCACGACAATGAAGTGTCTAACAACTATATAAAGAGTTTATTTCGCGGTTGCTCGATTGATTCAGCTTGAATCGGCCCAACGGGAAACGCCCGTTTAGAAATCGAGGGTTCAGTGTAATCTCTCAACGGGTATATTAAAATTAATAGATGTCTCACGTTTTATAACAGTATATATTAGAGATAAACTTACATTGTAGATAATGAGAGGCATCCGATGTTTGCGGAAACGGACGATTTAGTGCACGCGTGATCGCCAGTCAAGGTTAAATATGTGCCGGTGTTGCCAACATTATTATTACCTCATCAGCTCTATACGTCCTCACTGAGGGGCTCGGAGCCTACCCTATCAGACGTGACTAGGCCACAGTCAACACTGTCAGTGCATTGACTTCACACGTATTGAAATACTTCACATATGTGCAGACATCATGATAATTTCTTTAGCCATAAGAACGTCGGGTAATGTACATATGAAATTCGAAAATTGAAAAATACATTGGTACATGGAGATATGACACTCGACTTTGTATCTTGTTAATGTGTTTTTAAGGTTTAATTTGTATTTTAATATTCGTTCACGGTCGAAGGATCAGCGATGACCTCTGCACGACCTTGAATTGATGAAAAACTTGATGTTACCGCCGGACGATTCGGTGTGTGATTCTTTTGCGACTGTCTTCAGACTTGATTAAGTTTTTTTTTTAAATATAATTAGGTACATTAATTAAACTTAATTGAATCGCTGTATCATAATGATCTGTAAACGATCAAATCTGCTCGATCAAGATTCGTCAAACATTTGATCAAACATGGAACATTTTTAAAAAGCTAACGTACATTTTTCTCAACGCAACTCGTCTTCGGTTCCTCTAGTATTGCAGATGGGTAAGCCTGGATCACCTCGGTGACCTCGGCACTCGTCTGCTCCCTTCTCTTATAAAAGCACAGCTCTAATATCAAAAATTCAAGATTGAAGTAAGAATATGATGAAAAACTTGAACTATCGAGCGATTTATAGAGGTTTTTGACAGACTGATTATCTATACAGACCAAACTAATAGGAACATATATATAACTATGAAATAACTAAGATAATTTGACACGTCGCTTTGTTTTCATTTAACAATACGAACAAAATAGTTATGTAATTTAAAAACAAAAGACTAGTCAGCAGATCGGCGATGTTGCAAACAATGCGTCGATATAAAAAATAATATGGGTCTTCTAGCTTCTCATTATCAACCCGCCCTCTTTCCTATAGATGGTCGGCACAGTGTGTACTCTTCCATACATCTGTCAGGTCATATCTGAACTCACACCTTTACCCATATCCTTTTTCACACAATCCATCCATACCTTCGGTCTTCCTATACCTTTATATCCATCCACATTTAATCTTATCACCTTCTTGTTTATGTGATATAGAATGACCTTACCACGCTAACCTGTGTCTTCTAACTTCTATAAATCAAGTATTTATCTATTAAATATTAAATATATTGGTATTCAAAAGTATCCATACGTATTCATTGAACGTCTTCGTTTTAATTAGAGTCAAACTCACGACTGTCACACCAGCGCCACCACGCGAACATTATCTAATCAATTCGTGACTTGAATCAAATATAACTTAAGTACTAACTTGCATACGTGTTACCAATAGCCTAATGATTTAAGTTACGGTTTCCCGATCTTGACATTAGACTATTGTCAACCATATCCAAATACAAACTTTTACAAGCTTACCGAGATTAAAAGAAACTTTGGTAAATGGTCTTTTCAAGTATAACGTAAGCTGATTTATTACAACTATTCAACCTCTCCCCTTCTCAGCAAAAGTAAGCAAAGCTCTGACTCACCCCCCAAGCTGACCTAACCATTGGTAGACGTATTTTTCTACTGTAGGATATAAGGGGGAGGATGAGGACCCCCCTGGAGTGTGGGTCGTCCTCCCTCCAGGTGGACCGACGACTTAGTGCGGACGGCAAGAAGTCGTTGGATGCGGAAAACGGCGGACCACATACTGTGGAAGGCATTGGGAAAGGCCTACGTCCAACAGTGGGCAGACAAGGGCTGTTGATGATGATGATGATGATCATATATTCCAATTTTTCAATGATTTATGAGCGGCAGTTATAATTCGTTTTCGTTATTTTTCAAGCATAGACAATGTATAGATTGCTATGTTTAAAAAAGTAAATAACGGCTGGTGACGTTATGACTATCTAGGCCCCCTCATGTCATTAATAAGCAAAGCAAAAAGTCCCTCGCCCTCTATAGTGCTTTAATACTTGAGGCTTCAAATTAACAAAAAAAAGTGTATTTTGATAAAAAAAAAACACAATAGTTTAAAATAGTCTAGACACTAAACTACTAATAAAAACGGCTTAACTCACGCGTAGATCGGTGTAGGTACCGACTAGTTGAATGACTCCCGACGAGTCCGAAACTAGTCGGTACCTACACCGATTTACACGTGAGTTAAGCC
>JAODUI010000019.1:420446-446685 GCA_027563995.1 Papilio gigon | reverse complement strand
GCATTGGGAAAGGCCTATGTCCAACAGTGGGCAGACAAGGGCTGTTGATGATGATGATGAAACAATAGCCTGACGGATTTCTGATCACATGGTCGAGAGTTCGCATCCCTCCATTAGACCATTGTAAACCATATCTTAGCACTAGTCTAGAGCTTAGTGGGATGGTAAAATAAAACTTAGTAAATTAACAAAAATCTGCTTTATAAAAAAATGCACTGTAGCAGTATTGGCTATGGTCTAGTCACCCTTAACAATAGACTCCGAACCCTCAGTGGGGTGGTGAGCTGATGATGAGGCACACCTTGTTTGTTTTGTACAAGTATCTCCGTAGTAGAAATCCACAATAAAAACAGAAATCCAGTCCTCGCCATTTTTAGACTACTGTCACAATTATCAAGTACGACTTTTATAAAAAAAAAACCCTAGTGAAAATAACGCAAGTGGTTAGAAATGTAACTGAGGTGCCGTGTTTGGTTGGAGAGTATTCAGCTGGTTGTGGCTTTCGACGGAAATACCATATCTTAAACTAACCTGTCGCTATAAAATAGTTTAATCTATACTAACGGTTAATCTAATTAAAAAGAAAATGAATATAAAAAGTAAAATGAGAAATGGCAATAGCCTAACGGTCGGAAGCCAGTCAAAACCCTAGTAGCAGTAGTAGTAGATTACACGGTCGAGGATTCGAACCCCACTGTTCAACTATTATAAACCATATGGTTCGTGCCATTGACAATAACAACTAAAATTAGGTGGGATTGGTGGCCAGTGTTTATTTCTTATTTCCATTGAATTGACATAGTCCAAGATATTGTTACAGCTGATATTGTAATGACAAAATTGTATGAAAGCGTTTCGAATTATCTACGATGAGTTTGCCATTGGCGAAATCAGAGTATTGCGCAAATGTGCCTAAAGAGGGCGCTTATTCGATACACTTCAAATTAGTATTTTACCATTCTTACTATGATATTACGAACGTTAGTTTAAATGTATGTTTGTTAGCAGGTAACAATAAAACGACTAAACAAATCTAGATGAAATTTCACTCAGAGATACTGCCTAGGTTTTTTTTTAATTTCTCATGAACGAAATCGCGGTCAAAGCCTAGTATTTAAATGCATACCAATTATCTGTCGTTCAATTTCTGCCCTGAGTCTTTAAATGGACGCTAAAGATGCCCTACTGACTGATCTGTAGACAACTAGACAACACAATGCATAACGCCATCTAGAGTAACAAACGAAAGATTCCCAAGATGTCGCGACCTTTATAAATGAAATGAGATATACAGAGAGAAAGAAATTAATAACACTAACATCCTTTAATCAGAGATGATGATGTCTTCTGTGACTCCGACCATAGCAAACCTTGTTACCTCTGAGGATCTGAAGAAACTTGCACATCTCAACTTGGTCTTGAAGGTACGGTCACACGGCGCAATACAGCCTATGTCATAGGTATAGGAAGCTTGGGTCTATAGTTTCTACTCCGGCGTTTTGTATCCTTGCAATCAAATAATCTTGCAAAGTATTTAAGAAAGCATTTAAAAATAGTAAATAGTAAAAAATGGTGGTTAAACTATTGATATTTCGTTAGACATTACACTATACTGCTTATAAAAACGGCTTAACTCACGTGTAAATTTGCAGTCGGTACCGACTAGTTTAGAGTCCATATAGGTTCCTGCTTCAGGGTGAGTGGGATTGATACTATAGCGCGTTCGCGGCCCGTCGCTCACGATTTACACGTGAGTTGAGCCGTTTTTATAATCAGTATACAAGCATTGTGTAACAAAATATTACGAAATATCAAATAGTTAACACAAACTTTCTCATATTTTACTGAATTTTTTACATATAAATTCAATATACGAACGTAAAATCCTTTAAGACATTTTTATTGCGTGAAACGTTTTGGCGCGAATTATTGACGTTACGTAACGATCATAGATTATGTAGTCACAAGTTGTAACGAATGAGTCTAAATTTGTAGTCTTTGATTTGGTTTTTTTTTTTTAATTCAGATAGAATTCTTTTTCTTTTAATCTTACTTATTTATTTATTTTTTTTATTTATTTAATTTTTTTACACTTACATCCAAAGACATAATTCTTAATTTGAAAAATTAAGAGTTAAATTAAAAATTAAGATTATAAACTATTTAATTTTTAACACAATTTCGTGTATTTTTTACATTCTAATTTCAGTTATAAATATACTATCGATTTTACATCTTTTTTTTTACTACCAAAATATTTCTAATATATTATT
This sequence comes from Papilio gigon, assembly GCA_027563995.1. Taxonomy (NCBI): domain Eukaryota; kingdom Metazoa; phylum Arthropoda; class Insecta; order Lepidoptera; family Papilionidae; genus Papilio; species Papilio gigon. Next base: position 444,412 of record JAODUI010000019.1, on the reverse strand, counting down.
GCTTTTTTAAATATTTTTATTAGTCCTAACATACACACTGTACATAAAACATTTAACTCTGTGTCCTGTACTGAGAGAACCTGTGTCACAAGAGACAGGGCCTCCCACATATCTATATATATAAAAATGAATTGCTGTTCGTTAGTCTCGCTAAAACTCGAGACCGGCTGAAAGGATTTATCTTATCTTGGTCTTGGAATGTTCGTGGAGGTCTAGGATAGGTTTAAAAGGTGAGAAAAATTAGAAAAGTTCCCGTAAAAGCCTTAAAAATAGCCCTTTTCCATTTCCCATGCAAGCGTTTTTTTCCGAGGAGGAAATTTTTTTTTTTGTATTTTCTAATAAATTAAAAAATCTGTTTATTTATTGCCTTTAAGGCGAAACGGAGTTCGCGGTTCAGCTTGTATTAAATAATAAATATGTGCGTTTTATTCTTTAATAAATTTTCTTTCGAAATCAAGTTTTATGTATAAATATAATAATGATGTTATTTATTTAATGTTTTTCTACGTTAACGTTTTTTTTTTCTTTTTTTTTTAAATAAGAAAATATGCGGGCCGAGCTTTATAGCCGGCCTATTATCCACATTGTGCCTTCTTAGACATATTCCGTTTGTAGTAGGGATGTTACCGAGGTCCGATTTCGATTCCTATAGGTCGGAATGTCCGATTGCTTTGTACCTTCGGTTCCGATAAATTTAATCGGATGGTATATCGGAAGTCGAAATTTGTCATATTACAATTTAGAACGGTTTTTTCTACCAAACACATTTGTGGTCAGTTACATGTAAATTAGCAAAAAAAAGTAAAGTTTTTCAAAGAAAGCAAAGCTTTTATCTGTAATGATATTCCAAAGTTGAAGAGTCTGTTTGTTTGAATGCATTAATCTTGGAATTTCTGCACTTCCGATTCCGAAATATCAAATGTAAAACATTCGATATCTGTTCCGGTTCTGATAAACCAAATATAAAACATTCGGTTCCGATTCCGATTCACATATAATACTCGTTACACCCTTGACTAAAGAATGCCTACGTAAACATCACATCAATTACTGTTTAATTATACGAGAAATGTTAGTTTTTAATCGCATTTTGTTGTATGACTCTTTGTATGGAGTTTTTCTTGTTAAATTAACTTGTCCAGCTTTAAACAAGTTGCAAGTGAAATTATTCTAGATTCTTCTAAATTATGACTTAAGTTTATAGAAGCAACTTAACCAAATTATGAAAACAATTTATTTATTAAATAAATAACGGATTTCCGATCACGTGGTCGTAAATTCTAATCCCGCTTCGACTATTGTAAATCATAGCCTAGTACAATTTACAACCTAATTGAAGTGTTATAAAAAATGTTAGTAAATTAAAAAAAAATCTGCTAATGTTAAAAAAAAATTGAATCATTAAAATTTTTGTCAAATTTATTTCTTCAGTGTGTATCGGGTTCTAGAAATTTCCGTTAACGAAATTATGTTGCATGTAATTAATTGAAAATTAAAAGCGTACCCTTGTCGGATTCACGAAGAAAGTGTTGCCATATCGACGCTTTCTAATCGCTACGAAATTACTAACTTCTACCCACAAAACGGCCGTTCAATTTTTCGCGCCAATTTTTGATGAGTCCATTTCTTGTTCTACGCATAAAGTGAATTAAAGAAAAAAAAAGGACTTTTTTTGAAACAAAATTTTCTTAACAACGTACTAGTTAGGAATTAAACAACACCTAACTGGGGGGGATTGCGTCGTTTAACAAAGTTCCTATGGCCATCTTCCAGCTTCATCATCTGATCAGCTCTGTGTTGCAATATTGTATTGTCATACGATTTATAAATGCGTGCAGAATGTCAGCTCGCACGGAAACTGGGAAATGGATCAAATTTGACTTGCAACATTTCATTACAGATACGGTGAAGATAAATAAAAGCTTGTAATGACATATAAGTAGAAAACACTGACATATATCTATCTCTTTCTATCTTACTAAGTCGTTATATGTCTTTTTTCCACAGCAAAGAATGCCTGATGCCGATGATCCCGCTAGGTCTGAAGGAGACCAAGGAGGTAGACTTCCGGGAGCCGTTCAAGGACTTCATCCTGGAGCACTACAGCGAGGATGCGGCGGCCTACGAAGATGCCGTCTCCGACTTCATGGACATGAGACAGGTATGTTACAAACGTCTTCCTATCCTTGTCACCTACTAGGCACCAGACAGATCGTGTCACCTTTACACAATCCATCTCTGCTGAGGCATTTTTTTCGCTAGAGGGAGTTTTTCGCATACTTTGTGTCTCGGGGAAGACACAACAGTTATGACACTCTTTCCCCGACCTCGAGTAGGTAGGTTCCGGGAGGCATACCCACTAACACCCTCCGTTCCCGCCTGATCACTGTGGAAGTCACGGGAGCATCTCTACCTAGGCCTACATTAATATTCTCGTGTTAAATCCCAGGCGATGAGAACCCCAGTCCGGTCTACAGTGGGCGTGGCTCTACTCTTCAAGTACTACAACCAGCTGTACTTCATTGAACGACGGTTCTTCCCGCCAGACCGCTCCCTCGGGGTCTACTTTGAGTGGTTCGACTCTTTAACAGGTGGGAAATATAACTAGGAACATATAAGTGACTGAAATCGCGTACAAAATGTGTAAGATGTGGTTCTTAAAAGATAACTGTGTTGAGAAAAGTATAGCTATCTCATTCACTCTCTTTCCATAATATGTCTTCGATCTCGCTCATGTAACGAAATGCTTAAGGCTCTTCGTAGTCGATTTTTATGTTATTGTTTGTCGTTTCTTATATAACTGTTACTGTAAGTGAAGTAATTACTTTGCTAATACCCGCACTTTTCAGGAGTACCGTCATGTCAGCGTACGGTGGCGTTTGAAAAGGCCTGCGTGCTGTTCAACATGGCTGGTATATACACACAGATCGGTGCTAAACAGGTGATGATCAGAACATTTTATTAGTTGGTGAAGTTAATTGCGTTGCCTACCTTGCCTCGATAAAGGAGGGGACGCACATAATCAGAAAATTTCCCCTTTCTTTGTGTCCCCTTCTCCACTAAATCCAGTTTCCGTGTAAGAAAATGGTGCGAAAGGAATTAACCTACTATCGGCTATAAACTGTTTCTTAGAATAGAGTTTTGTTTATGAAAATTTTCTGCACTACTATTCATCCTTTTCAAATCAAGGTAAAGATTTCGCTAGTTTCGTTGTTTTAAAACGTGCTTGTGTCAGGAGCGCACGACGTGCTCCGGTCTGGACGGCGCGGTGGACGCGCTGCTGCGCGCGGCGGGCGCGCTCCGCTACATACACGAGAACTTCACCAACGCGCCCTCCGTCGACCTCGCCGCCGACACGCTGCTCGTGCTCGGCACGCTCATGACGGTCGGACATTACTTATATAGTACACTTATCTTCTACCGTTATTGATAGCGTAACGAAAAAACAATAGATGGCGCTATTTTTTTTAAATAAATTAATTGGTTGAAGACGTTGCGTGTGTTACACTTGCAACGCTTAACTTTATGAGGTTTTTATCCTTGCATACGTATATTACATACATATATGCTTAGAATAAATTTTATTAAGTAAATTACATTTTTGTTTGTACAACAATAGATGGCGCTTTTTTTCAAAAACAATACATTTAACGTAAATCAATATCGGTAGATGGCAGTGCTAACCACTATGTGTGTGTTGTAGGCGCAAGCGCGCGAGTGTCTCTTCGAGAAGCTGCAGCTGCAGGCGCGGGAGGCGCGCGGCGAGGCGCTGCCCGCCGACCTAGACATGTGCCTCGACCTCGCGCAAGAGAGCGCGCAGCTCGCGCACGTCTACAAACAGCTATACGATAAAGTAAACGAGACCCGACTCACACAAGACAACAGTGGCCCGTGTTACACACTAGATGGCGTTATTGTTAAAAATTAAAACTAACATCTAAAAAAATTTGACATTTAATCAATTACTAGTATGAGCAGTATTTTTTTGTTATTTTTCAAATTTGAATGAAATTACTCATGAGATTAGTAACAGAACATGTTATTGTGCCCTCATAGTATTACAATGCAATGACACTGCAGATGCAGAGCGAGGGGGTGTTCAACTACGTGCCATACTCGTGGGTGTCACTGGTCCACGTCAAGACTGAGTTCTACAAAGGTAAACACATATATAACATCTTATATACATATATACTTAGTAATCTTGACTTCCCTGGCTACTCACAGACGGTAAATAATCTAGACAAGGACATTAATTTCCTATCCATTTAGATTAAACATTTTTGTGAACTGTAGACGGACAGGCGGTGAAAGTGTTAATAGTATAAGGTACCCACCAGTGGTTCCTCCAGTATTGTAGGTGTCCATGGGCGTTCTCAACGCTCGTTTGCCCTCTTCTCGTATAAAAAGGTAGTCAACTAAATGGTCATTTAAATTAATTTAATTGTTATTATATTTAATAATGATTGATGTATCAGCGCTGGCGCACCAGTACTGCGGCGTGGCGCTGCTGCAGGCGCCGGGCCCGCGCGCCGCGGACCGCCTGGCGCAGCTGCACGCCCCGGACCGCGCGCAGGGTAACACTCATCTATCTTTCCCCTGTCTACTGACCATGACAATCTTTAATAACCCTCACTTATTATTTAATACATGGCGTTGAACATGTTAAGTCTGTTCAACAAATTATTATTGAAGACATGAATAAATTAAGTTTTTTATTTTTATTAATTATATACTTCTTATAAAACAAATGCGTCGTCTTTTTTTAAATGTTCTTTCGACCAGTACGACAGATTAGACTGAATGGTCTTTTATTTGTTCAGTGCCATCTATCGAGAATGTCTATCTATATTCAAAACTACAAATGATAGTTTGCATTACCTGTAAACTAATACCTCCACGTCTTCGCAGGCTCCAACAACGGCGTCTCCGAGGTGGAGCCCGCAGCGCTGGGCCGCGCTCACCTCGCGGAGGCGCTCGCGCTGTACGAGGAGGCGCTGCGGCTGCAGAGGATGTGCAGGTCAGTTGAAATAATTAAAAACATTGCTTCAAACAATTACTCATAACAACAATTAATTAATTACCTCTGTGACATCTGAAGGCGCACTGATCCCCGGATTCATGTATATTTTTTTTTTAGATATAAATCTTACAACTAAACCAATTTCCATTTATATGTTTAAAAAGTTTTATATTATCATAATATTTGTATGAATTGCAGAGAGCTCCGCGGCAAGGAGGCCCTGTCCCGCTGCGTGGCGGCGCAGCGCGAGCGGGCGGCGCGCGCGCGCGGCGGCCGCGAGGAGCCCGACTTCGCAGACATCATAGACGCGCCCGCCATCCTGCGTACGTTACAACACTTCTTTAATAAGTCCCAGTGTCACCGATAGATGGCACTGACGGCAAATCAAAACACGCTAGCAACATTTAGTATAGTTCCAATCAGTATGACAAGTTTTTCTCTTCTATTCTAACGGAATCTACATTACTACTAAATACTTGATAATTTCAATTACTCCACAGCCGCATCTAAATTCGAACTGGCATTAACCCCACCCGACTTCGCCCAACATCGAGTAGAAGATCTATTCAAATCTCTAGGACCCATCGCGGTCTTTTCCGCTAAGAGACACTGGAGCGCCCCCCGGCTCGTCCAACTCCAGAAGAACACGGAGAAGAGAAGAGAAGCACGCCGGGACAGAAGGAACGGTAGAGAAGATGACAAAGTTCGAAGACGGCCGAGCGACAAGCGCGACCTCTCAGAAGACAACAGCACATACTACAACCAAATAAGGGACGAGAAGATTCTAGACGAGAAGAGAGTGACGAAACAAAATGGCGTCTACATCAACAGCTACAATAATAATAACTACGATTACCATCATAAAGTTATCGAATACGACAGATACGACTTCACAGAGATGGAGAAGGAATCCAAATTGAAGAACGGAAGAGAACGGAAGGAGCTGAGAAGAGTGGCGAGTGAATATAACGTGGCCAACAACAAAGACGAAGAAGGCTTCGGGTTCACGGTGCGAGGAGACGCGCCCGTCGTCATCGCCGCGGTGGAACCGAACTCGTTAGCTGATGTAAGATACTGCTTTCATTCAATTCCTTCCGGACCGCTCAAGTTCAAGGTCAAAGCACTGTGGGGGCGGGGCTTTACTTTTGCTGACATTGGGAAAGGGGGGGGTTGAATAATAGTAATAAATCTGCTTACGTAATACTTGAACGGTCCCTTCTTCCAAACTTGAGATCCTCCAGTATCCAAGTTCTGTGTCCCATCAGATCGGGGGCATGCGCGAGGGCGACTTCATAATCTCCATCGGAGACACGGACGTGAAGCGGAGCGCGCACGGCGAGGTGGTGCGGCTCATCCAACAGGCGGGGCCCGCGCTGGCGCTGCGCCTCGCCACGCCCATGGATACCTGCCACAAGGTACCGCAAAGAGTACAGTAAACTTTTACATTTTAGCGACATCTAGTGACCTCTTTATGCTTAGTTCTATAAAAAGAGAGACTATAGGACATTTCAATCTAAAACCATTAGTTTGTATTTACCAACAGTTGATGTGTTCAGCCAAGGGTTCGTGGCAACGATGTGGGCGGCCAGCGCGGGTCGCAGCAGGGCTCCGTGTCGGGCGCGTCCAGCGCCTCCAGCGGCTCCACGGCGACCTCGGGCCGCACCCCGCACTCCCACTCCCCGCGCAGTCCGCGCCGCGCGCCCTCCTGGAACCCCTTCCGCCGCGCCACTGCTACGCTCTCACACAACCATATCAACCTCACGCATAGATAATATGTACCGGATACATCGGTAAAACAGTCTGCTAAAGTCGATAAAACAGTTTCTAAACTCCGCTTCCACTGACGACCGTCGGTAAGACATTTCACGTTTTATGTTATCATAGCCTTTCTTATTGCTAGTTCGTTCCTTTTTCATTCGTAGCTGCTTTTTACACATAGCTTCAAAAGTTTTTATTTGTTATATTAATAACTTTCATTATTTGAATATTTCCCCACCTATACATTTACTTCACCCCATTAATGCTGTATCCTATCACAAGCTGGCGAAACCTACGTCGTCTCTATGCCGTTTTCGAAACTGTTTTACCGACATACATTTCTATTTACTTACAGAAATTACCACCAACACATTCATACATTATCAATACAGGCTACATGTAAAGTTTAGTGAATAATTTTGAATTGTTTTAAAAATCTGCAATTTTAATATACGCGCCAAAAATATATTATCCAATGACGTGTTGTTTTTTCAAAACTGTCAATTTATTAATAAGTTTTTTTTTTATTTTTAAGAGAAAATTATCGTCTAAGTCATTATAAAAGGCATGTAAAGCCTGGTAGTAAATGTGATTGGTATTTTAAAATTGGTTATGGTGTTGGAAACGTACGTTAATGTCCGGTTCACATTATTCCAATCCGGTAAACCAGTAGCTGTCAAATCAGAATTAGAATACTACTGGAATAAATTGAACCTCAATTGGATCTAATGATTATGCCAGAAATGGAATTTAAATTGACCCAAATTTATTTACACAATTCCAGTGCTGATATCGAACGTTACTGGTTTACTGGACTGGAATGATGTAAATCGTGCGAAGGGTTCGGAATTTGCAACTGTTATATATTTAGACAACTAAATATATAATTAGAAATTCTGGCTATGATTGTCCAAAGGAATGATTAATATTCATTAATAATATATATTATTTACACGTTGATATATTAAATTAAATACCTTTATTATTACATTTTCGTTTTTAACTTTGTTTTTTTAATACTTACGAACAAATTATTAAAAACTTCTATCATTCAAAGTTAATTAAGCATCTTGTATTAATTGTTTTATTGCAATCGACAGTTTTACTCATCTCTCTTCAAAAAGTTTAAACTTTTTTATCGAATTATTTTTATTTAATTAGATTTTTTTTCTTCTTAAATCATGATAAGATACCATTGCATGCATACTGCTAACCCTATTTTTTAAAAGATGAATTCTGTTCAAAAAAACACACGTAGTTTTTTTTCAATTCTGCAGTGGAATATCACGGTTTAAATATACACTATATAATTTAATTTTCAATAATATAAAAAAAAAAATAAGAAATCCTTCTTCCATCGACTTGAAGAACTGTCACATCTTTATTTCATTTAAGACGTGCACAGTTTAGAGTTTTGAGATAATTCGATATTTACTACTCAGTATATAATAAAAACATTATATGTATATTAAAATCAATTATATCGTGTATTCTCAAATTTTGGTTGTGATCGATTTTGAAAATATTAAAAAATAATTTTCGAACTTCATTGATCGCAACCGAAAATGCGCGCCATCTGTCAAAACTTAATACGTATTTTTTTAGGTTATAAATGTATATCGATGTAAAAATAAAGTTCGTAATAGAATAAAATATAAATGAAATGTAAAGATTGTATTTTTGTCAACAATAAAATATATTTAACAATTTGATTTGTGATGTAACCTCGATTTAGTGATTTTTTTAATTTTCAGTATTTCAGTGTTGCACAAAGACAACTAGAAAGTAAGTAACAACTAGAAAGGTAACATGGAACTTATTTAGAATTGTAAGTAAATGAAATAACAAGTAAATAATATATTTCTCATACAAATACAACAATTTTTCGACTTAAATAAAAATCTCGACCGTCCAAATACAAACAACATTCACCAAAACCATAACTGTTTCATCTTATAAAATACCGACAAAATCCCATCTATTCTTACCCATACTTTGACAAATGACGTTTCAAAAAAAAACAAAAACAATTTCCATCATTTAAAACAAAAATGCAACAATTCATTTTCTACCTTACATCTTAAAGGCAAGTGTAACTCAACGTCCGATCACATGTGTTACCTGTTCAATAAATTCTCAAACAATCTCTTCGAATCGTCGTAAACACCAAAATAAACAAAACCACCCAAAGTAAACGCCATCATGCGCGGCAAAAAACCCGCGTAGAGACCACGGAGTCCGGACTCCGCGTAAATACTGGTCAGGACCGGCCGGATACGTAATTTTCTTGTCTCCGCGTAATCTTCAGCGAGCATGATGCGAGTCTTCGCTAAGTCCAAGGGAGTGGTCACCGCGGCAGTGAAGCCACCCGCTATTGAACCGCAGAGAGCACTCTGTTAACACAAAACAAATAATAAAAACACGAATAGTGAACAATTTAACATATCAAATTACATCTCACTCATCCAAATTAATCTTCACACACAGAGACATTAAATGGTTAATTAAGCAGTCCTTTAATGTGTATATATCGTACTAAATCTACACATTCTTCGTCAGTAAGTCCTGGATGCTGAAGTATATCTAAATACCGTTCTAATTAACTATTTATTAACACTGAGTTCGGTAATATTCTGTAAACCACCCAATTTACTAATAAATTTCGCAGTTTAGATGGATGTATCTTAAGAGGTTACTTCCAAACAGCTGATCTGGTCTGGATTAAATTTGTTATACAGATTTCTGTATGAAATAGTGCATATTACATACTAAGTTTTTTATGCAACTGTGAAAGGTGTTGCTAGGGTTCTTCATGAATTGGGGTGGCTGAAGTTATTGTTGCAGAAACCATAGCCCCTACCACTAATTTAATTAGATATTAATAATCATCATCAGTTCACTGTACATCACCACTGAGGGGCTCGGAGACTACTATTATTAGGGGTGACTGGTCAGTCAACAACACTAAATACTACATACTTGAAATCCAGTGATCTCTCCGTTATTCCGTTCTTTTACAGTTGTCTTCAACAACTCCCATATCGGCAACTCAATCAGACTGAACGGTATATCTCTTGCAACTGTTGAGAAGAATCCTCGGTACAGACCGTTTCTGAAGCCATCAGCTTTGTACGCTTTCATTAGTATGGATATGGCACTAATTCTCTTTAACCCTACGTATGTTTGTTTTCTTTGTTTCGCTATTTCTGTAGGAACTCTGATAACACAGGCCAACTGGAAATAAACAGAATTTTAAATTGATTAGATAAGGGAAAAGAAAGATGAGATACATGAATACAAGATTTAGATAAACTTAGTTCATCTAGAAGAGAACCAAATATACTTCAATACTCAAAACTCGCATTTCTGTGTCTCATTATCCTCATGTTCTGCTGAACGTTGGCCTTACCCATTGATTGTCATAACAGACTCCAATGCACTCCAATATAAGCATATCTTTGTTACAAATATTTAGTTCACCACTCCATCTAAGCTTTATGCATTGGATATAGTTGTCAATATTTTTCAAACCTTCGATTACGAAAAAGGAAATTCCCTACCTTTAATTATTAGACTACAAGTTTTCAAATAATGAAAAGCTATAAAAAAGTTTACAACAATTCATCAAACTTACCAATTCACCAACACTGGCAGCAAACATATGAACCAATGGGGCATACTGCGGCGACACTAAAGGTTGGAGCACATTCTTGGTGGCTTCGTAACTCACAAAGAACAGAGCTGTTGTTGGCATAGATGTGGCAGCTACGGTTGCCAAGCCTGGAATAATAAATGTGTTCAAAATCATACACTACAATGATTTTCTCACTAACATTATAAATATTAATGTTTAGATGAACAGATGGTATACTTGTTATTATATACATCCAGAACAACTCAACAGATCTGGATAAAATTTGGCATAGATATAGAAGGTAAGTGGTTCAACAAAACCTGTAACATTTTTTAAAGTGTTTACAAGAATAAAATATTAGGGACTCCTATTTATACCTTACCTTTATAAACTCCCCTGAAGCCTCCAGCTTTCTGGAAGCCCTGCTCGCTCTGCAAGCGAGTCTTCAATGTGTCCAGAGGGTATAATGTCAAATCTACTGATATACCAGCCAATGCACCACCCTAAAAATCAAAATGTTTTGTTCACAATGAGATCTTGGTTTAGTCATTTTCAAGTTCATTTGAGGGAATTAGTCAACTTTTTTTTACATAATAGTAAACACTGACTGACTAAGGCCTAGACACCAATTCAAGTAGGTTCCAAACCCCTCAGTGCATGGAATATTAGTTATAAATGCAGAAGGATATTTTTTTTCTAAGGTTACAATATATACAAGATTAAATCTGTTAAAGTAACTCAAAACTTTGTATGTACTGTGTACGGACTTAAATAATTAATTCCTATTTACATAGACTTAACTGTAATCTTTCAAGGGCAATTCAAGTCGAGAACACATTCACTTGTAATAAAAAAAAATATGGTATATTGCAACATTTTTTTTTCTATGTAGTTATAATTTGATAAATGAACTTCACTTACGAATAATGACGCAACATAAAAGTTCGCCGATTTCGGCTTTTCATTTGTTGAACCAGTCATGATTAAAAATTATATTTATCCTTTTAGGAAGTCTTCAACAATTTCGCATAACCTCTTACATAATAAACTACAAATTCTTAAATAAATACACCATGGAACTCCGATCTAGCTATCTTATCGTCAATCAGTAACATCGTAACATGGAACAAGGTATAATTTAGGTTTTTTATTTTTTTTTTAATTAAAAAAATACATAAATATTTCAATTTCAAATCCCGATGTTATGACATTTGACTCAGGGTGACCCTATTTAAAGTCTTTAACAATTTATACGAGTGGGTTAACTGTACAAAATTTAATTTTCTACTAAAAATAAAATGGTTTTCAATATTCACAAAAAATCCCCAGTAAACGCCGAAATACACCATAGGTATAAATATTTCATTATTATAATAGTATCTACGTGTAAGGAAGAAACGATTAAAAACTGTAAATTAGATAAATAAAATGCTGCACGTCAGTCTCAAAAAGTTACCGAAATAGTAAGCATGTTAAATCGTCGCAGTACACTCTATTGAGATTCAGTTTAATGTTACCAAAGATTAACAAGATTACATCTGTTATCAACATATAACGAAAAATCGTCCGCAATTTAGTACTTAAAGATAAGACATTTAGGTGATATACAATACGCTGAAATATTTCAACTAGAAATTATCTCTCTAATTCAATTGTAACCACAGATTGTGACATGAGTCTATTTTATCCAATATAAAGCAATAACATTAAAAAGTAAACAATAGATGGAGTAATGTAATATATTGTAAAAGGGTTGTCAAAATTTAAAACCCCTCAGATCCCCGCATATAAAAATAAAAAAAAGCTCAACGACTTTTGAACAATTTGAATCGTGTCAATAAACATAATTTTTGTTGCTAGGCGATGTTTAAATATCGATTGACATTATTTTATATTTCGTAGATATTGTTTTTTATAATAAAAAAGAAACAACAATGCCGAAATTGTTGAAAAATCTTCACGAAGGCATTCCCTACCATAAAATAAGGAAAGGGAGTGAGCCGGGATGCTACCAGCTTCATAGGTAAGCCTTTAATCAAAATATACAAACAGTGCACCCTTTTGCTGGCCTAGCAGCTTAGCAGTAGGCAGAGATTACTGATTTTATTTGTTTTTTTTTATTAAAATAACATTTCAGCTAGAATTGGTAGTGAACCAAGCGCCGATATCCTAGTGATTAAAGGTGAAGATTTCCGATCACGTGGTATGGGTTCGAATTCCGCCATTTGATTTTTGTAAACCATATCCTAGGACATGCCAAGCCTAATTTGAGTTGTACAAGGAATATTACTTAAACAGAACAAAAACGTACTTTTAACGCTATCGTCCGTTTTTCTTCACCTTTTCTAATTCTCTACATATTAAATGATCCTTTATATTGTATAAAAAAATCTAAAAGAGCATAATAAAAGTTGAAGTTTTTGTTAGACCTTCAGAATGCCGTCTGAAATTCCCAATCACAAAAAGACCGATACACAAATGCGAGATACCGAAGAGGGAGTACACGAGGGTCTCGCAGGGCGAGCATTGGAGGGACTTGATTATACCTAAGGCTGAGCCCAACTACTATCCCGCAGTCATACACAAGTCAGAATTCGAGAGGCTGAAGAAACAAGCTAAGGTACATGTTGAAGAATTGATTTTGTACTTATAAAAAACCATATACGTTAGTTGGTATGGTGCAACAGTAAACTTCGTAGAGTAATGTATAATTAAATGTAATGTCAAAAAGGATTACCTCTTTCTATATGTTGAATGCAGAAGACTGCATGCTGTGGAAGGCATTGTGAAACGCTTATGTCCAGCAGTGGGCAGACGAAGGCTGATGATGATACGTTCACAATGGGACATGATATAGGTAATATATATAGTTCCCCTGATGTTACGGATGTCTGGGCGTCGATCACCATCTTTGTGATCTCGCTAGTCGTTTGCCCCCTTCTCTTATACATAAAATAATTCTTAGTATTTCATACACACGTCTAATTTCAAAGTTAACGTTTTCTCTAAAACAAACTCCGATATGATTGTTGTCATTCCAAGATTTATTTATAAAATGAATAAATAAGCCATAATTTTTAATAGTCAGTCAGTCAAGAGGAGCAGCTGAAAGCGATGCACGAGCAGGAAGCAGCAATACAGAAGGCAGCGAAAGAGTCGGAGGACCGAAAGCAGCTGCTCAAGGAGAAGTTGCTGCCGCAGCCCGGCGCGCAGGTGGCCGCTGGAGCCGCGGACCTGGAGCTGGAGGGACCCGATCAGACCGCTCATACTCTGTCTAGAGCTGAGAGTGCGTACCAGAAATTTACCTTGACTGTACAGGAACGTATAGAAAAATATGTAGAGTTTTTAACTATCTGCCTCCTATATGGATCTGAACATATTTTCTATAAACACGCAGATAAGTGATAAAAATATGAACAGCCCTATTGTATTGATGAGGGCGCGCACGTCGCCGCCGGCCGGAGAAGAAGCGAGGTGAGTCATCATTGCTTCCTAATATTCAATGGATGTGTTGCAGTTCTGAAAGCGGACGACATGCTGGGTCCGCGGCTGTGTAACCGCATCATCCTAGCTTCCAAGTGCCACGCCATCCGCGACGCGCAGATCGCCGAGAAGGATCTCATTAAGAAGGAGCTTACAGAAGAGGAGAGAAGGTAGAAAATTAGCATTGTTACGAAATACTAACACTACATTACTCACTCGTTATAAGATTCACATGTCTTCTAACACGACTTATGACGTCATAAGTGTAAATGGACTTGGATACGGAGGATATTGCTGCAAGTGCGCTGGCACGACCTGCAGCAGTAACGGTGACACGAGATTCAACGTTGTTGTCAGACTGGACGCGATAATGGAGGAGAACCGGCAGGCGGCGGTGCGGCGCGCCGAGCAGGACGAGCACCGCCGGCACGAGCTCCGCCTGCAGAACCTCGCCGCGCTCAAGGAGCAGATACACGCGCACGACACTGCCAAGGTACCGCGCGTACGAACACACCGGAGAATACGCCTGATACAGTTAAATGATGCTGCATTCGGTCGAGCTATTTAGAATATAAAACGTACAAAAACTAAACACTTAACCGTCAAAACAAGTAAATACACTTAGCACTATATTATTTTAGATAATGGAAGCGGAACGTATAGAAGAAGAAAGTATAAGAGTGAACCAGGCCAACATCGCGATGAGGATCGACGAGGCGCAGAAGCTGAAGGAGAAGCAGATGCGCCAGGCCAAGCTCAAGGAGATACTCGATCAGGGTGAGATCTCTCGTACATGTCCGCACAGACCGACGTATACAGAAGTTCATTGAATGTGACACATTTAGCTTCACAAAATCATCCGGGATCACTCTAACACTAACGTAACCTATAGGTAATGCGGAGCTACTGTACTTCAAGCAACTACAGAACGAAGAAGAGCGTATCCTGAACCTGCGCACCGCAAACTTCCTCAAGAGTCGCCAGGAGCGGGAGTCGCGCGCGCGCGCTGAGGCGGATGCCGTCAAAGCCGCCAAACAGAAGGGCATTGATCACATCGCTAAAGCACAGAAAGTAAAATGTACTTTGATATTGTTCAATTTCTTGGAATAATTGTCTTCTAAAATTTAATTTTTATAGGCAGAACAAGAGCTGAAGGAGGAACTGGAGAGGATCAGGAATCTAAAGATCCAGGAGGACGTGGAGCGCGAGTACCGGCGCAAGGAGCGCGATGCCGCCCTCAAGAGGAACCGGGACATGAAGCAATTGCACGAGGCCAGAGTCCAGCAGGTCAGTAACAACATAATGAAGGAAAAGTTACTAATACTTTATAGTTATAGTTGTTCTTAATGATAATCAGTTTGATCTAACAACTCTAACTATACACTTCACTTTACTTAATATGATGTAAAACTAACTCTTGAAATAGCTGTTCTGAGTTCTTGCCATCTCACAAATTCTTTGTATTAATATATATTCAGTAAACACTAACTTTCTCTATGTCAATGTAATTCTAGATCCACGACATCCATCGCCTGATAGCGCGAGAGATCGCGAAAGATGAGCAAAGCTTCAACAACGCGGCCAGACAGAACGAAGAGTTCTTGAGCAAGGAGAAAATGGTAAGAATCGATCATGACGTAGAAGGGAGACACACGTCTATCTCTTTTACACACGCTGTATACGTTATTGTGTGAAAGGGATAGAACCATAAAGCAGTTTTTAAATAACTTCTCTGTTCGCAGTTGGACGAGCAGCGTAAGGCGCGTGTAGAACGACACCGTCAGGAGATCATGAAACAGATCAATGATAAGGAACGCGCTAGGTAACGTTTACAGCTTTAGTAATACGTTAATTCTATAAACAACATCTTACAACAACCGTTTTCAACGATTATACGATAAAGAACTTCTTTTTAATCTTAAATGTAAATATGTGTTTTTCTTCTATAGAACGGAGTTAAGAGAAAGGATCCGTAACGAAGGAGTCGCGCTGCGCATGGAGCAAGACCAACAAGAGAAATACGAAAGAAAAATTATCAAGCAGAAGGTTAATGTTGCCATTTACAATTGTTTCTACCAAATTCTACTGATGTTGTGACAGCTGTCAATGTAACGGAATTCGGTATTTGAAAAATCGAACACTGCTCCCGATTAGGTTATAATATTATATGAATGAAAGTTCGAAGTTTTAAACCGTTTTTTTATTCATTTCCCAGGTGGCTGCCATGAGACAGCAAAAGGTGGCTGAGAAATACGTCAAGGAAGTGGAACAGACTCTTGGCAAACATGGTTATTAGACCTAATCTTAGACTAAAGGATATACAGCAAAATTATTTACGCTTGAATTTTTTTATTGTTTATTATTAATTGGTGAATCAAATAAAACACTAAATTAATATTTAATCATTTATTTACATTACAATTCAGTACATACAAAAGTCAATTTATACTAAAAAAAAAAAAAACTCCAGCCATAACAACAATAATTGGATATAAACACACAATGTCAGTAGTAAAAAAAACGACAAATCCGACATACATAGTCTCAACATTGGCAGTCTGTCTACCCACTGCTGGACATTGGCTTTCCCAATGCCTTCCACACGCTGTCCTCCTTTCATATCCAACAAGATACATAACACATAAGTCACTATGATTAAATATTCTGAGTGGTCACTTCTCAATAGTCTTCTCTCCGAGTTCCACCATCTTGACCAGGTTGTCCTTGAGGGTCTTGAGCTGATTGAGCACCTGCGAGTCCATCAGCGCGAAAGGTATGAAGGCCTGCGACTGGCGCAGCTGGCGCGGCTGCAGCGACAGTATAGTGCCGTCGTTCAACATTATATTGCAGCTTGCCTTCTCATCTTGTTGCATACTGAAAGTAAATACAAATTATAATATAGTTATAAAAAACTATAAGGAGGTCAATGGCGCAGTCATTGACTAGACCTGATCAAGCTCAACATATCAGGGTTGGATTCACGGCCTGTACCAATATATATTTATGCTTATAGTGAAGGAAAATATTGTGATGTCTGCATATATGTGACGTAATTCAATATGTGTAAAATCAATGCACTGACAGCGCTGACTGTGGACTAGTCATTAGAGTAGGCTGTGGGCAGAGTGGGTGGTGGTGGTGAGCTGATGATGACAGTATAGTCTCTTACAAACTGTGTAGCAGCTCGGAAAGCAAGACACTGAACACAATACTAGTTAACAACAAGACATAATTAACGTTTCATCCCTTCGGTGAACATACACCAGAGCATGAAGAATGACGCTAGTGATTGATGACCTTTAAAATAATGTAGCATTAAGTAAAACTATCTATTTACTCAAGAAATAAGGGTCGTGTCGTGTACTTAACCATTCATCATTGAACATTTCTTACATTGAATCGAAAATAAACTGTCTCAAGTGGAAAATTATTTCAAGGTAAAAGTAGTTAGTATGTGGTGAGATACTGACGAGTAGACGGAGGGCACCAGCACGGGGGAGCCGGACATGGACACCACCATCTCGCCCTGGCGCGGCTGGCGGAGCACCGTCATCGGCGTGTGCGGCGCCACCTGCAAAAAACATTGTAATAAATTTAAACACACACAAAACTTTTGTCGTAGTGGCTATGATTGGGTTCTAATAGTCGGTACTAAAATCAGACTACAGAAGAGTTTAATAGTCCGATAAGAAGGAAATCTTAGTACACTCTGTTATTGATAATTTTTAATCTAAACTTTCATTTGAAGCGCAAACTTTTTAAACCATGTCACAGATTTGAACAAATCTTTTAGTAGAAATACATTGTAGCGCCAATAGCCTAATGATTAAGAGTACCGACTACCGATAACGGTCGTGTGTTCGAATCCCGCCATTCGACTATTGTCATGTGCCATATGCTAACACAAACTATTTCAAGCTTACCTGGAATGGTTACAAAAAATATTAGTGAATTAACAAAAATCTAATATTTTACAATAAAAAAAACGCCATTTATGACACGTTTAAAATTACATATGTAATGCTACCAAAGAGGTGAATAAATTGAAAAAACAAAACATGCGAGAATGTCAGCTCACCTTTGGTGTGATAGCAGGGTAGTTGCTAGGATTCTTGTTGTACATGGGAGTCCTGTACACGGACCGCGAGCGGTTCTGCGTCTTGCTGGCCGTGAGCATGCGGCTCGCGTCCGCGGACCTCGACCGGCGCGTCGTCTTCCGGCCCAAGGTGCTCGGCGGACCTGCCGACAACACACATACCGTGGCATTCCATTGCTGAACAATATACAAGTATCACTTCCATCCTCTTTTTAAAATAACACGAGAATAAAAATATCTAAACACCAGTAGCCTAATGGTTAAGGACAATGGTTATTGTTCTATAGCTTGTCAAATTGACAATTGTAAATCTTAGCCTAACAAGCTCTAACCTGGAATGGTCACAAGAAATATTAGTAAATCTATTATTTCCTAACAAAAAGAAATGATATTGGCATGTAAACAATGAATGGTAGATAGTTTGAAGCATAGAAAGCGACTTACCTAATGGTTTCTTGTTCCTCCTGTCTCCGGAGTCATTGGCAGAGTTCTCAGTGAGGTAGCCTGCCCCAAAAAGCCCAGTTAGTTAGAAGTTGTGCTGATGATGTTAGTTGTGATATTACGTGGATTATGATAGGAAAACAACACCATATGATTTAAAATTTGATAAAAGATGGTCAGATGCAAAATTCACACTAACATGAGTTCCTATGAGTTACTAAGAATAATTTTCAGTTACATAATTTTGCTTTTAAAATGAAATACTACATAAAAGTACTAAATGTTACGTTTACCTCAAGAAATATAGAAATGGAAGATTTTTAAGAATATTTTTGTAATAAATAAATAAAAAAAATTACTTCAGTAAATAACAGTTCTTAGATCTAATCAAGTTCGCCATTCTAAATATAGTTATGAATGTTACTCAAAAAACTAAAACAAAGCTAGTTATATACTTTAATAGATATAATTAATCTAATCTAAAACCATATATGTACATACAGCATTATTTACTACGACATACCATCATCATGTGAGTCAGGTCTTTTTGAGTTGCGAGTGGCTCTTTGGTTCGTCACCTCTCTCAGAGACAGTTCAGTTTTCTGTAAACAAACATTTTAATCAAATCAAATTACAGAAATAACAATCGTCAGCATCATTAGCGTAAGGTTGTCCACTGTTGAACATAGCCATACTCTCTTAATTGCTATGATAACTAAAATAAAATCTAAAACATATTTTATTTAAATAAATTAAAGATTTGTTACTGGCAATACAAATTTGGTTCCATTATTTATTAAACTTTAAATAGACCCATTACTAATCTAAGTGAAACAGGTGATTCAAAAAATAAAAACTGAATTTTTAATGGTAACTTAAACAGCCAATTAAGTAGGCTTCGTATACTAAATGTTCACTACGGAACTCCTTTAATGACTGACCAATCTGCGTCCGGCAAAATAAAGAACATATGTAAGGCAATAATAAACAAATAAATGATGTTTTACCAGCTGCCCCACGGTTTTCTCTAAGTACGAAGCTTTTATTGAACCGAGAAGAATCTTGAAGGCCACTTCCACATTCCTCTGCTCCATATAAGCATGGGAATCGATTTTATTCTTTTGATCAGCAACTGTAAAGTTTTGTCTATACAATATTGTTTGCTAAACATGTACTTTGACATTTTTAAATTGATAGAAAAGAATAAATGTGTAACATCTAGTAACTAGTTTTTACCTAGTTTATTCAATTTCTTCAATGTTTCATCACTATCAGTGACTTTATCAGTTTTTTTAGTCGGCCGTTTTGTTCTCGGCATTTTATTTACAACTAATAACAAATAAACGCTAAATCTCTGAAACCTTCAAAGCAACACTTTACTTATATTACAATAATAGTTACGTTCTGCAGAGTTCTTTCCGTGCCTAATATTGCTAAACACAAGCAAAACTTAGTCCCAATTTTAAACAAAACACTGCAACACTCAAACCGCACAAACTTTTTCAAACCGACATTTTTAAAATCGTCATTCGGATACGCTATACATAAATAGAACTTTTAAAAATTTTTTAGGCGAGATTAGAAAAAATGCAGAATTTCACAAAAAATTAAGAGTAATTTGAATAATTGTTGAATTCGTTGTCTTGAAATTTAAACATTATAGGATCTTTTTCCGAATTATACGAAATAAAAAGGAGAAGCAAATTAAAAAAAAAATAACGTTTGATAGAAAATTTAGTGTAATTACACATTTCCAATGTGTGAAAAATGTAAAAATACTATAAAAGGAATTTAAATAAAATTAACACAATTGGAACATTTTCAGAATGTAGGGTTCTTGAATTTGTATCCGAACAGTACGGGACCAGTTAGTGATATCTGTGGACATCTGGAAGTAAGTATTTATCTGTCTATAGTAAAATTGTTATGATGAATGAAGAATGGCGGACACTGTCATAGTAGGATATTTGTTCACATTTTTATTAATAAATTCTTGTAATGGTGAGTAAAAACCGAGATTTTTATACAGTTAGATTAGTATCAGTGTAATACACGTTGTGTCCAAATTTGAAGCTTTAAAGTTTATTCAGACATTGAATATGGTAATGGCATCTTTACGTGGTTTCTTACTTCGTATTTATTATTGTTTTTCTTTGTAACGCATTATCGTATTGTTCTAGTTTATCTAGCGCTGCGTACAGTTATTACGCTATCTATTGAGAACTATTTACAGATACAACTGTATTTAATGTTTGAAATGTGTTCCAAAATTCAGATCAAAACATTAGTGACCTCGAAACAGTCGTGCATAATGTATTAATCAAATATATTTAGGAGTGTTTTACAGTTTCCAAGGACTTTTGCCTACCAATAATACAGGTTTACATTGTAGTATGTGATTGATGACATTTTCAAAACATTTTATCTAAGAATTACTTAGAAAACTTAATAAGATGCTTATATTCTATTCCACTGCTTTGTATGCGGCAAAATATCATACAGATCGATTTTTACTATTTTTAAGTTACCAACAGAAATCTATCGACCTGAATTCATTTTTAATTTTTTTAGTAAGATGAATGTTACAAGATTATCATATATTTGCAGCTGGTCTCCCTGGCCTGGACAACACAGACACAGATGGCCCACCAAGCACTCAATCTGACAATCATCTCAGAGATGACACTTCCTCAGTTGATAAGATGGTCGTACAATTATATCCAAGGTATGTTTTTCAATAAATTTTTATCATAAATTTTAACTTTCGGACATGTTAACCAACACTAATGTTATCCAACTTTTATAAAAAGGATTAAATGGTTGGAAATATTGTTAAAACACAGGGTATTGTTTACTTGCTATTAGATAATCAAAGTATGACATTTTCACAAATATAAGTTGTTTTTAGTGATTTAAAATAATATGTGTAAATGTTTACTCAAATATACTTCTATTATAATTAGATTAAATATACTTCTATTAATATTCTAGTATAATCTCAAGTATACTTCCTTACAAGATTATTTTATGTGAGTTCTTGATATCAACTCTTGCGAAAATTGTTGATAAGTTATAGGAGTTAGTATGTTACATGTTTTTTACTAAGTTAAATAAAATTGTTTTTTTCTATATTCTTGCTTTGCTCAGGAGAAGGAAATTTCAAAAAAGGTACAGCTAGCATTTAAAGCGATTATCATATTAAACACATATTTATATGTATACTGTTTGACACCATTTGACATCAGGTTGTCAAGCGATAGATTATTTTTAATAAGAAAAAAAGAACAGAATCTTCTCTTTTGTCCAGTTAGTTGAAAGTCCAACTATGCTCACGGTTTGCAGTGGCATCTTCTATTGAATTTCTGTTATTTAGAGTAACTTTCATTCTTGAAATATCAGCTCTGACAGCAAACACCTCTTTAAGCCACTGGTACAGGTTATAGAACCAGATTTTTTTTGTTACATAGATGAATAACTTATGTTACAAATTAATTTTCAGATATAAATGCCATCAATGTGAGCCTCCCGATTGTGGTCCAGAAGAGACTCTGATGGGCGAGTGCAGGGACGCCTTATACTGCTATAAGTCCTCCGTCAGAGCTTCCGATGGCACTCTACGGTATTCCCGTGGATGTTTCACAAGTGTTGACCAGGCTCAATTCACATGTAGAACAAGTCAGCCTGCGTTGGGGTAAGACAGGATCTTTTATCATTTTGAACTCTGTGTAACAAATAGAACTTGATGTAAAAGAAAATATTTTCTTATCAACACAAAATCATCCTGAGCTTGCTCAGTATATCATATTCATTTCTTCAACTACCCTAATCTTTTTTTCTCTTTTAACCTTAAAAAAAGCTTTCTGTAAAAAGTGTAAAGTCAATTGCTTTTAATTATTGAATATTACTAAATGGTTGTTTATTTACTAATATTTCTTGAAACGCGATTCGAACCCATGACTGCTACATCGGTAGTTCGTACCCATTAGGCTTTTAATACCACTTAGATGAGATGTTGATCTTTTATTACTGAATTTCTTATTTTTGCAGACTAAGGAAGCGTCATGCTGGTCAGCTAAACATCAAGTGCTGTCAGGATGACATGTGCAATGACGGCAGCTTCCCCGACCTGCCTCCTGCTGTGGACACCTCTATAGAGCCAGTACCCTCGAACGCATGGAAGTTGTGGCTCAGTGTGACATTGTCTGTGTTATTTGTGAGTGCTATTGGTGGTGTTGGGATATTTCTGCTGCGGAGAAGTCATCGGTGAGTATTTCAGTTGTAACTAGTATTTAAATAAGAGTTTTAATTAGGCTTCCACAATAGAAGTAGCTATGTCCATCGGTGGGCAGACTTGGGCTGATGATGATGTATTTTTTTTTAAAATAAAATATAAGATTTTTGTTAATTTACGAATATTTCTCTTATCACTCCAACTAAGCTCTAGGTTTGTGCTATGATATGGTTTACAATATTTGAATGGCGGGATTCGAACTCTCGACCATGTGATCGGTAGTCCGTACCCTTAAACTTGATTAATTGTTACTAGAATTAAAATTTCATCTTTAATTAGGTTTCAATGTTAATGGAAGACCACAGTATGTATGGATTGTATGTAAGAAATGAATTCAGATAAAAGCCGGTAAATGTGTGGGTGTGTAGTTTGTTTGTGTCTACTCCAGACAGGGAATGAGGTAGAATGATACCCAGGGTCCTAGCATCATCCATACCTTGTGGCATGTGTCGAAAACTAGGTGCATCGCTTGTGTGGTATCACTCTAATGTGCAATGTATTTGTCATAGACTGCGCGTGTCTCGAGCGGCTCTACATAAGCTGGGTCCCGATTCCAGTTACTTATCCACCAACTTATATGGACCTCTCGTCACCAGTACATGCTACGAAGGTAAATACTTAATATTTTGTAAAGACTTTTGCTGTTTTGTTTTTTTGCTGGATGCTGAAGGCGGAGTACTGTGGAAGGTCTAAATCTAGCAGTGGACAGACAAAGGCCGATGATGATGATTTTTTTTAATTGTCCAATTTTTGTTCAAATTTAATTGATTTATTGTTCTTAGATAGGGAAGTACGTAATTTATTAATTAAAGGATAGTAAAATAAAAACACCCCTTATAATAAGGTAGGCTCTGAGCCCCTCGGTGGGGACGTATAGTGAACTGATGATGAAAATAAAAAATGGATGGATGGATTTACTCAATTTACTATTTCGAAATTAACTATAGTTGTTTACTCCGGTTTTTGCTGTTTCTACCAATGTTCAGCTATGTCCTTGGTAGGTCTGGAAGGGTCGCAGAACGGTGGAGGACTGAAAGCGGTGGCGGCGGGAGACTCGACTCTTCGCGAGTACCTAGAAAGCTCTGTGACCAGCGGCTCGGGCTCCGGCCTGCCGCTCATGGTGCAGAGGACGCTCGCCAAGCAAGTCACTCTCATCGATTGTGGGCCTTTCCCAATGCCTTTCACAGTATGTAGACCTCCGCCTTCCGCATCAAACGACTTCCTGCCGTCCGCACTAAGT
>JAODUI010000019.1:391976-404109 GCA_027563995.1 Papilio gigon | reverse complement strand
GAGTGAAGGCACTTACTAAATTATCACGTACCATATTTCGACCGCATCATCACTCGGCATCGGGTGGGATCGTGGTCAAGCGTTAGTTTAGAAATCATTATAAAATAAAGAAAAAAAAAACAGGTCTACAAATACAGCAGAGGACAGACCGTTCCACAACTCGGCTGTGCGTTGCAGAAAATAACGAGAACCGCACAGTCGAAGAGTGCCAGCCATCCAGGTGGTGCGGAAGGAACCGGTCGGTCTGTCGACTTAAATTATAATAGTAACGGCAAGTAGTTTTTGAATTTACTTTGAATTGTGAATACATCTGTAGAGGCTATTTTTATAAACAATTTACTAGATAAAGAGTTACATATTGTGTTTTATTATAACAGCTGCATGTCGATGTTCATTGATATTCAAATGATAATTCAATCAGTACCAATTGACGTCCACTTGCGGACGTCGCTTTCTCAATTGATTTAATATGAAAGTACGAATTATTAAAGTACACTGTTATTAAATTAACATCGTTTATAACAATGGTCGACAACCGCGGCCCTCGGTGCATAGTTATGCGGCCCGCGAACCTTTGAAATATTTAATTTATAGACTTCGTGGGATCGATTCTCATCCGAGATAAATATTTGTGTGATCTATTAACATTCCTTTCTTATTATACACATGTTTCGAAGAAAAAAAAACATATATTAGAGATTTTTAATTGCTTAAAAATCAAAAAATAGTTCTATAAAAACTTTTATCTACGAGAGAAACGTGTTATAACAGCTCATAAAATAATAGATTGGTTGTGTCAACTACATAGTGCAGCAATGTGCGGCCCGCAGTGATACCTTACATTGTCCATGTTTGATCCCCGCCATGTACTAATGTGTTTTTCAATTTTCGAATTGAATATGCACATTATCCGTTCTAACGGCGAAGGAAAACATCGTGATGTCTGCACATATCGGCGAAGAAATACAAAGATATGTGTGAAGTCAACGATTACGCACTGGGTCAAAATGGTTGACTGTGGTAGTCACCCCTAAGAATAGGATAAGCTCCGAGCCCTTCATGGAGACGTAGAGCTGATGATGATGAGAAAATGTAACAATCACTACCATAGAGAGTTAATACAAAATAAATTATTCTGCTCCTCTAGTGTTGCAGACGTCCATGGGCGTCGACGACCACGTTTGTCATCCCGCCGCTGGCTTGTCCCTTCTCTTATAAAAAAAACAGTTATTTTTTATTAACCTGCTATCTTTCAAAGGTTTATTTACATCGAACAATGACCGCGGTAGCGACTAGTCATTATATCGCAGACAGAGCGTCGCCGGCGAGCCGGCAATGTGGCGCCCTCTATAACTATCGAATATTCCGTGTGTAATTTGAAAACAAATTACATGTTTTTGTTCCTGGATACTAAGAAATTTAATCATTGTAGTTTAAATCTAAACTTGTTCGTTTGTACTCAGAATTGTTTAATTACTTCAGTCTTATCATATAAGGTGTTTCTTACACTATTCAAGTGACAGATTTACGACTCTGAGTATGGCACTAAGTGTAAAGTAGACTTGAATTTAGTAATATTGACTTTTTTATTATATGATGAAATGAATGAAAAAATTATTACTGAGGATGAATCGTTAATAGCTTAACAGTTACGGGTTCGGATTATGAATCAAGTAGTGGAGAGTTCAAATCCCACTATTCGACTATTTTAAATTATATCCTAGCACAAATTAATGCGTAGTTGGAATGTTACTAGAATAATTAGTAAATTAAATAAAAAAATCTTAATCAAAAAACGATTAGTTAATTCTGCAATAATGGAATGGTTTTTATTTTAAATAGTTAATGAACACTGGCAACACAGCGAGCGGGGAAACCCGCGTAATGTCCCCACGTAACCCTAGCCCCGCGACACCGGGAAGTGGCTATCGATCCCCCATACAATGCTCGTGATAGATGGATTCCTAATGGCCGCTGTACACGGACATTTGGACATTAGTAAACAATTATTAGAAGAAAATTACAAAACGGTTAAACCGATTTTGAGTGAATTTGTTACCTAGTGTATGACTAACTTACGTTGAACCTTTTTTTAATCTAAGCAGACGAAGGCGCTGTTTAGTAAAGATTAAAAAAAACATTGCACTCTTTATTTAAAGCGTTATTTTAAGATGTAGTTAATGAAACTTGAAGTTACAGTTAAGACAGTTTTACTGTCGACAATATAACTGTGGCCTTAAGAGAGCAGATTGTCTACGGTTTATTTTGTGTACCGTGACCAGCGCAGAAATAGTTTTTAATTGCCGAACTCAGTATTCGATCCCCGATATCGATTCGAAGGTGATTTGAATTTTTCATTTTTTTTTAAATAACAGATTAATTGTGAAAGAAATATAAAAAAAAACAACTTAAAGTGGTTATAAAATAAACCATAGGGTTTACGTGTAACAGCTGGTCGGTATTGATTTTAGTGAATTCGATTTAATAATTAGTTTATTGAAATACTACTTCTTCACGTGTGTGTGTATGTAGACATATATACACTCACACACAAAGGCTGTCATATCCATGGGCGGAGTAATTGTAGATACTTACTGCGCTGGCGCAGCGACCCATAGTGGGTCTCGGCCTGCGTCACTAGAGATCGCCAATATCAGATAGATTATTATTTTAATTAATTGGTTTTGTTATTAACCTCTGAATTTAATTTACTTAAAATTTAATTGTGTACCCATAATTAAAGGGAAGTCCTCCGCGCCCTAAACGCACAATGCCAAGCTAAAGAGCTAAGCTAAATGAATTGGTTAGAAAAACCTACATAAAGATGTAAAGAGAAAGTTCCTATCTTCTAGAACGAAACGGAACGGTGGACGAACACGTAAATAAGAAAGCAAGACCATCGCGTACAATATTAACTCGATATATTGTTTTTAATTTGAATTACAAATGTTTTTAATCAAATATAAAAGCACACAAAGGAAAGATTCCATCAACAGTTTTTGTTCAAGACTTCTTCAACATAGGATTTAAAAATCAGTCCTAAATGAGTCCCGCATACCTCGGCTACCTTCCACTAAGTCCTGTCAAAATACGTCCAGACGTTTCATCATAGAACTACAGACTTATGCAGAATATTCTTTATTTAGTACATACAAAAATGCCAATTTCATTTATAAATATGACGGAGAAGTGAGTGGGCTTATATTGGCACTCTCGTCTATGGTCATAGCTGGGCCGTTGTTGTCCGACATCAAACAAGGAATCGAATTTAATCATTTACTATGTAGTTATCACAAGAATAACAAAGTATAGTTGGATGGACAAGATGTAGTGTGACCTTCGAAACGCGGTGAGTTCGGCTAGAGGGTAACAACATTACTGTCCAGTAAAAGTCCAGCATGACAGTTCTAGCTTTCATCACACGACGTTACTCAGTACGTCGTACTGGACAATGTTTCCTCAATTCGGAGTACCCCAAGTCGGATCGATCTGACGTTCCAACAATCTGTACAGAGGTTCCACTATAATCTGCGCTCTCTGTGACTAGTAGATTTATTGACATGTACTTTTAAGTTAATAAATAATATTTAACACATCTTAATGTTCTATTACTTGCCCTTTTTTATTGTGGGAAATGCATTTTGCATGCACACGACTCTTGGAGACAGAGCCGTGGTTATGTGGGACTTCAACCGCACTAAAACCCACTGTGCCCTCGGCTATCACTAGCCACATTTATGGAAGTCAATTTTACTTTGTTTTTAATTATTAAAATATTGCATTAGAAATTAATCTCTTAAAAAAGGGAAGTTAGTAAAATGAATATACATTTGTGGCAGTTTGATGAATTAAAATTGTCTGTTAGGAGCAAATTCAAACGTTGAAATCTACATCGTTCAGCAACGAGACGGAGCAGTTCAATCTGTTTTTTCTCGAGCGTGTATCAATGTGTACAATAAGTTTTAACAAAAGAGCTCCAACCTCGAAGTGTTCGGCGGCGCGCTGAACCGAAACATATTTTACTTTCAGACCGCAACGAATGGTATCGCTTCCTTTTTTGCTACCGCCCGCCATCTTGATCAACTGTTTAGGAGTTTAGGGTTACCATTTGAAAAAAGAACTTCGTTTTATAAATCATTTTAATTTGCTACTGAGTGCATTATTTTTGTATGTTTACTTTAAACTTTCGTGGTTTTGACTAACATAAAGTTTGTATTTTTTTATGCAACCCGTGACCATCACGCATGCTGTGCCGAAATATCGGGAGCTCAAAGAGGTTGGTCGTGGTAAGAACCCCGTATCTTATGAACATTTTTATTACTGGATACCCTAGTTTTGAACTTCAGTCCAAGGGGAAAAAAATAGTTTTCTTTCACTGTTTAAATTTAAAAATTAAAACGACACCATACACTCTCCCTCCTCCCTTAGTTTTCATTATTGTATGAAACACTACTTCCTAGAAATGCAATATTAAAGCCTCTGTTACATTTATTTAGTCATACAAACTTCACATAAATGTTATTTCCGCCTTACTAAATTCAAACTTCCGTAGACAAAATCTCGTAAGATGGCGACACTAACTGACGCCATCTTGGAGACGTCTGCATGCAATTTGAAAATAGAACACCGTTTTTTTTTCTTATTGCATCGCGCTTAGGCCGTTGACGTTCGGCTGCATTATTTTCGTCTCCCACTGTGTTACCATATCTGGCCACTTAAAATCACACGCGGAGATATGTGATCTTTTCACGGTGGGTAGTGTCATGTTTCTAACGTTCAGTGACTTATAAATTCGTAGTTAATATATTATTGCCTATATTATCAGTTGCCAGTTAGAATACGTCTTTTTCATTCTAATATTTAGCATATCATTGTAATCAATCTGACTTACTAAGATAAAATTGGCCATTGTCGTTAACTGAACGTTAGCCTAGTTTTATTTTTTTCAACATCAACAGTTTTTTGTTAATTTCATAATATTTATTTTGTCACTCCAATTAATCTCTAGGCTTACGCTGGGTTATGGGTTCACAATAGTCCAATGATCGGATTGGAACTTACGACCACGTGATCGGAAACCCGTCTTAACCATCAGGTGATTGGGGCTTCATCGTACTAATGTAAACGGTTTACAGATTACAAATAAGAGCATAAGCTAGTTTTTTTTAAGCAAAGTTGCTGGGGTTATTACCAAAGTCAAACATTCTACATATAAATCACGTATCGTACGTGAGTATGTTTTAATAACATGAAAGTGTAAAGAAGTAGGAAACGATATTTGTTGAAACAAGCGGAGTGGGCCGGTGTAAACATTGGGCGCTCGCCGCGGGGCGGCGCGGGGGGAGGGGGGGCGCGATGAAACTTTACAACAAACGGACAGTTTATAATACTCTTTAATGGATTTTAAATAATCTATCCTTGTAGTGACGTCACTGTCTGTACTCCATACACCGGTTATCCGCCGTATCTTCATTCCTTCTTACGCATACCTCACAGAATCCATCCACACCCTTGATCTTCCTCTACCTTTGTAGCCATAATCACATCACTTTCTTGGTTATAATTTGTATAAATCCCCGAGTTAAATTTCGATTTCATAGCATACCTGAACCTTTAGAGTGTACATCTAACATTCCAAGAACATTACTAAAGATTTCTTATAATTATGCTAGTTTTAGAAACATAAATAATGTACAAAACATTAATTCTTATGCAGAAAAGATGAACAAAGTCTTATCGAGTTTGTATTAAATTTTAACCCTAAAACCGTAAGATGTAATTGTTATATCCGGAACAATACCAGCATCCGTTGCTCAAATAAAACACATTATTAAATTAAGTCCTTAAACTAATGTTGTTCAATATTAGGAGTTTCCGTTATTTTATGTTTACATTAGGCAGTCGTATAGAAGATAGTTAATTTGTTTTTTACATATGGCAACATTTAATCGAATGTCACATTGACATTTAAAAATGACGCCTAACGTCGTATACTTGAAAAGATATCGCTATGCGTGATGGTAAACATGTTCAACATATAAGAATGTTTATTTTTATATTTTTATAGCTTTGTTTGGAATAATTTTTCCATACGGGCTATAAGCGGATAGCCCGCTTAGTCATAGATCAACCGTCGCAGATAAAATAAACAATTTGTAAACTGGATGCGTAAGGGAACTAATTGGAGTCAGAAATTCATAGACTAATAGAGGAACTCAACTCGGGGTCATGCAGTAATTTAGTACTTTTTTGTATGCTAACTAAACTAACACTTGACCACGATCCCACCTGATGCCAAGAGTTGATGTGGTCGCAAGATGGTACGTGCTAGTTTAGAAAATAGTATTAATTAAAAAAAAACTATTTGAAAACATATTTGCTTATCTGGTTTTACAACAGACGTCATACTTGAAAAGTAGTAAAGGCTTGACATGTGTTAATTAATTTAAATTGTAACGTTTTATTTTTGGTAACCAGAGAAATATATAACCATTGGGAGTTCTAACTCCTAAAGAACAAAATAATTTTAACTAAAATATATAATACGACATTAAATATTTTAAAAAAAAAACAGTCTACAAACACATTTGAAAAAAGAACATGCAGCCGAATTTGGTCGAACACATTTTTGACTCGTTAAAAAAAAATACTCACAATTCAAATCCAGCGGAATAATGTCGGAGTTACCGCAAACAAAGGACGAACGAAATTTAGTCCAATTAGTCTCGTTAATGTATTACCACACCCACTTCACCTGATTCATAGATTAAGTAACCACAGAGAAAATGTCAGCTGTCAATATGACATTTGATTTTTTTTTCGTAATCAGCCAGTAATCGTCACTGGCTAGTAGATTTTGGAGCCGCGTTTTTTTTTTAATTTGTAGCATCGATTTTTAAAGGACTGTTTGTTATGATGGTTGACAAGTAAATGTCAATTAAGTATCGACAATTTTCGGCGCGCGTCGTCCCGCTGCGCTGTGAATACGAAATTTACCTTCCTTGTTTAATTATGGGTTCGGAAAACAGATTGGTGTGATGAATGTTTTATTTACAAGGTCAGAGACCTCGACGTGACATTCTTCCTTATTTTACCGGTAAAGTATACTTTGTTTGAAAATAAATTTATTTATTGTCGTTAATTTTACCAATATAATAAATGCTACAGTTTAGTTTGGTAGTCAAACCGCGGGTCGCGTAACTCTCGATTATTTCTTCAATAGACTTAAGTGTAGGCGAGATCGATTCTCATCTGAGATAACAAAAAAATAAATAAACAGATTAGTTCTGTCGACTACTTAGTACACGAATGTGCGGGCAGTGATACCTCACTTTGTCTTATATTTTGCTCTTGTAAAGAAAAGTGTAACGCTTAGATGGATGGATGCTGAAGGTATCTCCAGACCGGTGAATTTCCTCAGTGTTGTGTACAATAGAAAATGACATTTCTAAAATCGACTCTCGACTCGCCACATTTGTATGAAACACTCAATCTAAGAACATCTATGTGTTTTGTTAAAAAAAAAACAATAGTCAAAATAAACTCATATATTTATTTAAAAAAAAACTGATAATTACATTACAATACAATAATTTCAACAAAATATATAAAGCAAGAACATTTACTATAATCATAATATGCATAACAACATATCTGTCTACCCCTCGAGTAATTAGGCGTTATAATTTCGTTCCAATTCCCTCTTATACTGTTTCATTTAATTCCTAGTAACGTATCTCAACTTAGTCACAATGATGCGAGAAACTCAATTCCACGGTCATCTACCCTAAAACAGTAATCTCGACACAGACTATAAAAAGCTATCTAAAAGAACAATTTTGCTATACAAAGACAATAATGCGTTGCGTTGTCTATGACTGAAAACGTTTAAACTTTTTTTTTTATTTTTTCCCACGCAAACAATCGACCACGGCCGGTCATATAAATAATATGACCTCTTATGTATACTTTTTAATAAAGTTGATCTTTTACTTTTTTTTTTACGTCGTGTTCCTTTTACCTCGCATATATGGACATTATTCTATCTCACAGTGGCCACATTTTCGTTTTTTTTTAATTACACGATTTTTGTTCTATATTTAAAAATAACGCTTTGAGCTCGGGATGAACGATGAAGGCGCACGTCACGGGGTTTACATTTTAGTCACCTATATTTCGTATAACTAGTAAATCTTGGTAAGGTCTTAGACTAGATAGCGTCGCAGCGATGTTGGCCGCCTTGGCCGTGGCTGCGAACGGCCGTGACCGGCTCTCATTGCATGCTTACCTAACGCTGTATAAAACGGCAACCGATATTACCAACCTTTGGCACAATTTCGACCTATAGAATGTGAATTGCGGTTCCGTTCCTGGCTAGCGTATCTATTTCCCTCATCCACTATTCATTATCATCATCCTGCCCTTCTTCCTAAGACGGACTCAGGATGTACTCTTCCATACATCTCTGTCTGCTCATATCTGAACTCACACAATCCATCCATGCTTTCGGTCTTACTTTACCTTTATAGCCATCCACATTTAAACTCATGTATGCATTAAAAAAATTACAATTGTGTTCTTAGTAAACTAATCAAGTGAATAATTTTGGTATTTTTAATGTTCGAATGATTAGAAATATTCTTATCAAAGCACTTCTTTAAGTTCAACACCGAGAAGGGCCTGATTGTACTTATAATGAACTGTTTGGTTAAGCATTCGAAATGTAATTCTTTTCATCTATTGGACAACAGCTGTAGAATATTTTTTTTTTCTTTAATGTAAAATCAAATATTTATTAAAAAAGATTAACAATGCTGTATACCCCTGTCTCGAGCTAACAATGGTTGGTTTGCTTTTATTTATGTAGACGTATTTACGAGGTCGCCGGAGGGAAGTGTCTTAGAAAATACGCAGCGTGACACATTCAGACAATAAATGTATCTGATCAAATATTTATATTAAAAAACATAGTATATTGTAAAAGATATAACTAAAATATACTTATACATAAAATAAGCGTCAATAGCCCTAATGGTTAAGGGTACAGGTTTCCGATCACGTGGTCGAGAGTTCGAATCCCGCCGTTCGACTATTGTAAACCATATCCTAACACAGGCCTAGATCACAGTTGGAATGATGGAAGAAATATTGGTAATTTAAAAAAAAATCTGTTAATATTTTAATAAAGTAAATCAAGACGCTATTCAAATATTTATTAATTAACTCGACTCAATTTGAAATTTTAAAAAAAATCTGAATCACTAGCCTAGTTGTTCTTTCAGACTATGTTCCACGCCTATGCCAAATTTTGTCACTTTGTGTAGAAGCCGTTCTGGATATACCTTCTAACAAACAATCCAAAATTTAATCACCAATCAGCCTGTGCCCACAGGACATAGGCCGTCCCCAATGCCTTACACCTCCTTCCGCGTCCACCTGCAGGGAGGCCTCACACTCCTGGTCCCCATAAAAACTTTCGTATTGATAACTGTAGTAATAAGGGGCCGGTCAAGTATTAGGTAAGCACTATAGGGGTCGGGGGGTTATTGATTATATTTGTTGATATGGGGGGTGCGTCTAAATGGTGATGACGACAGCAGTAGTTGTTTACACATATCGGCAACCTACACATCGTGTATGCTTGTATACTAACGAAAACGAATGATGCTCATAATTCAATAAAAAAATTTGAATATATTAGTAGAAAAGTTCATAGCAATGTTTACGTCACCATTGGTCAGAGCTTTCAGACAAACGGTAGGGGGGAGAATATTTGTAATAAATCTGCTTACATAATACTTGAACGACCCCTATGTCTCAGAGTTGGCATGGTGTTGAATAACCTTATATTTCGGAATCGGTTCTAAATCTCTATGCATCTGCAACATCCGTTTACTAACTATGGTATTAATATATTTTTCAAACCACACACATGGTGTCGAGTCGAATGCACCATTTATTTATACAATCTCCCGCCGAGTTGCATTTGTTACCTTTTTCTCTTACCCCGGGAGACAAAGGTGCTCGAAATACGCCTGTCACTTCTGACACTCGGTAATTTATGGTAACTTTCGGTAAGATGTCAATTTTGACATTGAAATATATTCAAGAACAATGTGAGTTACACATCTTGTTAATTAAAATTAGATGGATATTTGTTAGAAGATATCAACCAGAACGTCTGCATCGATCTGGATGAAATTTGGTATGGACGTAGAAAACATTGTCTGTATGACTACATAAGCTACCTAGGTTTTTTCTATTTTGGCGGACGGAGTCGCGGGCAATAGCTTGTCTAATAATCAAACATATTCGATGAAGTTAAACAGCTTTTAAATTACATTGGTTCAATAGCTTTTTTTTAGAAAAGAAGAGGACAACGAGCGTCGGAATTACGAAGTCATCATCGACGCTCGTTCTCCGTGCTCTATGGGCAACAACGTTTGTTTGCCCATAGAGCACGGAGTTTTAGGAAACAGGCTTGTCGAGATGAGTGACAAGAAGTAGATGAAGTTCGAAAGTAGCGCCAGTGATGCAGGATTGAGCAAAAGGTTATCATAGTAGACATGTGGACAACAAGAAGGTGACAAGTTTATGGATGGATAAAAGTAATATCCATAAATTAGTACATACACAATCATCATTATTAGCAATACATATAAGCATATTTAACGTTTTTCCTGTTTATATATATATTTTTAAACAAGTAAGAAAACATAAATGAACGTCAAGTGCCCAAATAAGTTAGTCTATGGCCGGAAATTCGTCAGCTGCGCGCCGACACAATGGGCTCAAGATGGCCGCCGTCGCCTAATGCAATTCGCGTCACGCGGCGCCACTTCCCCGCCACTTCCCCGGGTGAATCAACGCCTGACGAACATGTTATTATATAAGGAATCATCATTTACATCCAATTCGAATATTTATAACAATCCAATGGAATTCATAAACATTAGTAATCGTTTTGTATGATAATATTTTTTATTCTGGTAACACTTATTGTTAAACAAGGATATCGTCTATGCAAAAATATAAAGGACTTGTCCAGTAACAAGGCCATGAAATGCTTAAAAAAAGGACTTCGTTTTAATCTTTTTTTCAATCGATCATTCACGACGATGTATACAGATCAGCGTTTTTGGATTTTGGTAATATTCGAGATTTTCATATAGAGCATTGGGAAAGGCCTATGTCCAACAGTGGGCAGACAAGGGCAGCTGATGATGACGATATAGAGCGACGATTGTACTCCAAAACAAAAATACTGAATTCGTGAAATTAAAAAAAAAAAACTTCATTTATACTCTAACAACCTCGCTTATCTGTAATATTATTATGTATCTTGGATAAGTGTTTCTCCAATTTAATCATCCCCTAAGTTTAACAGCGTGATATACATCTGATGTATGTAAGACTTGGTCATAAGTATTCAAATCCATGCCGTGGTTGCATAAATAAAACATAACAATATAATATAAAAATAACACGCCGATAAACAAAGTACATGGTTTGTTTTAGAACTGAACCCTACAACTTTCAGAGTACCAACGCGTCCGTCCGCGGTGTTCCACACAAGAACTATAGTCGCTTTAACGTTACTTACGTAGGGCATTAAAGTCACTAGAATGCAGTTTTTAAACACGTTGGTGATAAAAAAAAGTCGGTCAGTGGTCAAAGCAGGTAGACGACTCATTACTTTTTACTATCATCCCGGTTTTTGTGTTCCTCATTCGTCAATTTCTGAGAAAGGGCGGAGTTTGCGGACAAGGATTTTTTTTTAAATATAACACCGCGAACGTCGATGACTGTACATATGTCCGTATTTAAATTGATAATCATGTAGTTTTTGCGTGACTCGACATTACTTTATTTCCTAGTTAATTTGACGATGTAATTAATAACACTATCTAAACTTATTGTTAGTGTAATCAGTTTCATTGTAAAGTTTAATAAAGTACGGTCAATATTTTTTGCAGCTGTCTGTTACAATACGAAAAAAAGGGGTTGATTATAAAAATTTAATTAATCGGAATATGTTAGATTTCGGCTTTTTTTGGCAACACATAATAAATGTTAGTGTTTTAGAGAAATTTTGTACGTAAATTATGAATTATTAGAATTCATTTCACATTTG
>JAODUI010000019.1:375109-391198 GCA_027563995.1 Papilio gigon | reverse complement strand
GTTTCGAGCCCATCGGGGGCTCATCTTCAGGGTGAGTGGGAACGGTACTGTCGCGCGTTCGCGGCCCGTCGCTCACTCCTTAAATAATTACTTTAATAGCCTAATTATTTTTGTATTGTACCAGCCAATGATTAAATTAACTTTTTAATCGGCAAAAAGTTTTATATAATTTTGATATTACATTGACATAGTCTTTGCACATCACAATGTACTTCAGTTAGACATAAAAAGGAAACTGTCCTTCAACCAGACATATCCTTCCCCATTAGACGTCGTCCGGATGAAAATCAATACTGTGTAGTCTAGACAGACAGCTCACATCTCTATACCTAGCGTACAGCATCATTACGTACAGAATCTAGATTTAAGGTTATTTAATTTTTTTTGGGACTCGCTGTCACTGTCTCACTTAGTATGGTTAGGACAGAATTTTTGTTTCTTTATATATGAAAAAAAAAAATATTTGATATTCCAATATTTACTTGCTTAATTAAACTTGAACTTAACATATTCAGTAACGATTTATTTTATTTCCGCACAGACGAATACGCGGGTAAGCCAGTCTTACGATAATACATAATTGGATTATATGAGAGGAAATATGAATGTATGTATGATGGAGAAATTGAGAAGCAAAAGGTCAGCGTGGGATGCGAGGAGAGGAGCACACACAGGTAATGAAGGTGTGGATGGATTGTGTGAAATATATGCGTAAGGGGTGAGTTCAGATATGACTAGAGATGTATGGATGGTATATACTGTGACGTCACTACACTGAGAAAAGGGTAAGATGATAAAGTTTGATTAACATCAATGTAAAAGCATATTGTTTAACACGTTCGTTGCGAAACGCGGTCTAAATCACCCCTAATGCAACTTCCTAGTGGTACAGCAAGGAAAATCGTGTACTTCATTGTGTTGTGAAGGGCATAACTTTGTTAAAGGAGGTGGGGTCTAATGGACCCCGTGTCGCACTAACATCTAGTCACGGAGCGGGTCGATAACACCTCGTACCGCTGGGACGGACAGTACGCAGAAATTGTTGCAGCAACGAACGTGTTAAATAATTGAAAAGTACATCGCAATTAGAGATATTTGTGATTCATTGTGCATCGATAAATTACTGTTAATCGTGTTGTTCGCGCCGCCATGTTTGAATGTAAAAATTGTGGTTTAATAACGGAAATAACGGAAGTCGAAGTTTGAACAATGCAACAGCAATATCGATACAGGCAGTCATACTTTCTTTTCGTTGCTTTTCATTTAAAAATTTCAACGTTCTTATTTAACCATCAACTTTATCTTACCAGAACTGTTCTCCTTTGTATATGTAGAAAATAGTCGGCAAGGACTGTTGACTGATGAAGTTTTTTCATCGTTACTTACGACATCTAGTGTACAGATCTAATGCAGAGATTCCTTCTAATAGACCGTTTTAAAAATGTAATTCTTTTATAAGAGACAGGCAAACGAGCGGCGGCACAGAGCTGGTCATCCGCAGTACCAGAGAATGACACGCGTTGTCTTTTAGAAGGAGATACGCTGGCTTGAAGCACCCAAGTCGTACTGGTTTCGAAATACGGATGTCAGACCGCTGCGGTTTCGATGAACTGCTAGTCTTCAAATAATGAACTATATCCTATCGTCATGCCTTATTGGGTCTTCCCATGCAGTTCAGTTCACTATTGTTTTACATGATTTTGTCATCGACGATGTCGTTGGATGCGGAAGGACGAGCGCGTACTTTGGAATTGTGTAAGTCCAGCAGTGGTCAAAGTCTGATGATGAAGTTTTTCTTATATTTTAGTATGATATACCGAACCCAACAAAGTTATTCAGTTTCATGCTTAATATATAATGCAAAAACTTCTACCGTCCGTCCGCTCGTCCGCTGCAATAAATTTGATCTAATTTTTTTTCAACTGTTGCCAACCTCCTTTCACTTTCTTTTCTATTATAAAAATGAACACGCAATAAAAGTAATAAATACTCAAACTGAACCTTCAGTTCTAACTGAACAGTTAAACTATAAGTGATTTAAAAGTCGTTTAAAGAATGTGTTAATCGTTGAAAATTCCGTTCGTATGAATAAAATATTATGGATATAAAATATAATTAAATACAGCAGTCGAAAAAAAAAACTAAAATCCATTGTAATATTATATAGAGCCAAATATGCAAATTAAAACGATGTGCAGCTAGATGAATAAATATAACACATTTTAGGAAGGAACCTTTGTAACGCACGCGCCTTGTATATACAATGGCTATGAACAATACTGACAAGATTGTTTGCAATGCAACTGGCAAGTCCGTAGGAAATTTGTGCAGAGCCACACTCCACAGTTCACACCACATGCGGCTCCAGAGCCGCACTTTGCCGTCTGATATAGAGGAAATATTTGTATTTCTGCGTGTTACAAACAAATCAAAAACTACTGGAGGCATTGTAAAAAATATATTTCTATAAGAAAACTATAACACTGAGTGACATAGACTAAATATTTTACTTGATTTTTTTGGCCGAACATTTGTAATTTTTATTTTCTAAATTTAAAAACCTAGTTACGATAAACCAATTTTATATTTAACAACAATTGTTTACATTTGAGTTTCAAAATTCGCGCTAACGGCGAAACTTACTATCTAACAAATTCATGACGATTTTCAATTAATTATATTTGTACCCACGTTTCTCCTTATTTTAAGATCTACTTAAAATAAAGATAGGAAAAATACGGCAATTAAAAGACATCGCTTATCTGAAATTTAGATTGAATTATAAAAAAAATTACGCGATAAAACTAATAACTTGTAGGTTAGAAAATTAAAAACAATGAATAACAATTGCCAATCGTAAACTTGCAAATAATCCCATGTGCGGACCGTTGCGAATTTAAATCATAAATATATAAAAACAATAGAAGAATACTCACTTTGGCGCCAATCTGGTTACCACACTGGCCGGCTTGTAAATGCACTATTTCCCTCATATTGTTTTGTAAGTTATTAATTAATATATTTTAATAAATAATGTAACTGAAATGGCGTGCTCTCCCGCGACCGAGCAGCTTACAAAATGATGGTTCGCGAACGACAAAGAAATGGAATGAAAAGGAACGACCAGCTGTGTACTGAACGGGAACGAACGGTACTATACGGGGTGAGAATGTGGCGAGCGTAAAAAATTATACCAAATTGGTAGTATTTTTGCCTTTCAACAATTAACATAAAATAATAAGAGTAATTTTATTGAAACAAAAACCAGTACAAAGTTGCCTGGGTTTTTAAATGGTGGTAAATTCTGTACGGTAGTTGTGTTCTAATTTATCAATTTTTTCATACAATTGTCTGTCACAAAGATGTCATGTTTTTTTAAAAGTACCTTTTTCATATTTATAATGGAAAGTTTCTTAAAAGGTTAGTTTATTCATTAATGATGCTAAAGTGAGTTTAAATTTATTACTGAAACCTACCAATTCTTAATCTTAAAATTTGGTAACAAAAACTGTTATCCCAGAAGATGATTCATAAGTCCACGCGTTTTTTTTACCATAAATTTAATGAAGGATTAGTGTTAGTAATTAAAAGGACGACTATTTTATACACAAATAGAATTTACCAAGTGCTGTAACATTTTGATATATGGCTTCGATTGGAGTTTGTTAATAGAAGCCATATGGAAAATGAACAATTCATGATTTCGAAAAATACATGTACTTAACTTCACAGATAAGAAATAATAAAAAAACAGCACGGTAAAAAATTAAAATGACTGTAACAAAATCTCTTAGTACTAAAAACTTTAGGCAAATGAATGAATGAATGAAACCAAGTGAGTCATTTTAATAGAAGTCATACAGTTTCGTGAAACTGATGAATTCACGATAACGGACATGCTATCGTAGGGTAAATGTGATTAGTGTAATATTACTGAAGTTGTTCTGAGAATTAACTCGAATGAGTAAAGAAATATATCATTTTGAAAGGTAAACGAAAATAATGGACGATGATGATATGAACAATTAACAGAAGAAACACGCAGGGCAGATGCAACATAATACATCTCTTTTCTAACAGACATCAAACAGGCGATTCTCAATTTGTCAGTATTTTTTTTAAATTACCGTTATTTTGTATCTGGTTCTATTCGTCCGATTTTTACAATTTCGTTTTTAAATTGAATTGTTCTACATTACGTGTATTTTTTAAATTAATCCTAGTTACTTTTCATTGTATTTTGTTTGAAATATTATGTTTTAAAGTCGGTTTGGTTTGCTTTTTTGGTTAAATTTTTGTGTCAACGTGAATGAATGACTATATTGCATGTTTTATTAGAATGAAAACCGACAAATACTGGGATGTGGCTGATTTGATTTGATTAGGAAAATGTCTTGTTCATCGTCTGACTCATCGTATATTTGTTATTCTTTGCTCCTGTATCGATTCTTTGTAACAGGAAGTAATGCGAGCATGTTCTACTTCTGTCTGCGCGCCATCTGGTGAGTATCACCTTACACTGCACAGCGCCCTATTATACGACAGTTTGGATCAAGTAAAAAAAATTATCTAACATATGTTTTAATGTAAGTCTTATGTTTAACAAATTAATTTTAATTAAATAACCTAACTTGTAATTTTAGACAAATCTCAGATGATTGAAATTTTAGACAGATCTCAACTAACAACCCTTGACGTACGGTAAGTTGACAGTAAAATTACGGCATTTTTCGTTCATGAACAGAATTAGCTAATTACTTGCTACAGTTGGGACCCTTCTCAATTTCAACATCACGTGACTGGTGCAGACTTTTTTTTGAATGAGCGTAAATATATGTAAAAACCCTGCTAAAAAAAAGTTTAGGTTAATGTTTGTTAGAACGTAACTTCAAGAAGACAAACCAGATTTTTATGAAAATTATCACAGGTAGAAATGACTGTCTGGTATAGCGCAAAGACTAAGTTTTTTTTTTAATTTCGCGCGGAAGAATTCGCGGTCTAAAACCAGTACCCAACTATATAAAACGTTTGCCATCTACTATTTATGTAAATTCAAACCTTTTTTCTCCGTTAAAAAAAGGTGTTAATTAAACTAGTAGCTACAAAAAATAAATGTAAACTTAATAATGAAATAAGACGACCATAGACAGCGCCGAAAGGGATGACAAAGTAACAATTAAGACAAGAAATCTAATTCTAGTTAATCTGGCGCGAAGCCAAAAATGTCATTGACCTCGTAATGGCCGCCACGGCGTCCGGCTGAGCGGGAATTAGACACGTATTTAAGGATTTAAGATGCACATTTTGGTCACGACGCATCAAATTTAGTGTTGTATCGCTGAAAAGATTACATTTAGAAGTTTAAAACGTCACTTTCTTGTCAAATTCAATAGAAATATGGAATATTTATCAAGCCAATTTAAAATTTTATCGTTGCAAGATTGTAAGTACGAAATTATTAAAAACAAACACGATCCGTAGATACTTATCAAAGTTTCTAATCTATTACAATTAAGTATTTAAAAAGTTTCTCATTTTACGAAATCTGACATATTTCACGTTTTAATTAAGAAACTGGAATTATAAGAGAAAAAAGGTTTGCCGACTTCCAATAGCCCTTTTAATTTCTTCGGTACTGGAAATACAATAAAATGAATGTTTTACATTTGCTCTCTATTTACGGCAACACCGGACAGGAAGTGTTCAAACTCAATAGTGCGTCATGACATTAATGTCTTAGTAAAATTTAGTTAAAATAAACAAAACTAGAATTAGCAAAAGGTGATCGAACTGTTTGCACAAACTAAACTGTTTATCGGTTTATTAACTTTCTATTCGGTCGATGTTCATTTAAAATAACCGTTTAACTTTCGACTATTTATATAAACTATTGCATTTACATAGTTAGTAAATTTACTCTGGATTGATCGAAATATTGGTTCTAAACGACTAAATTGGAAATGTCAAAGCGCCTACCAATTGTATAGTAGCAAAAACGGTTTTCCAATTTATGGCAATACTATCACACGTTTTATGACACAAAAACTCAAATTATTTTGCACAGATTGTTTGAAACAACATCATTAATTTATTGAGTTATTCATTGTTAGGCTTCACGTTTACAATATTTATTTAATTAATTCTTTGCACACAACAATTCGAAAACGATTTTGTAAAATATGGATGACAATCAATAGATGGCACTGTACAAAAAATATTTGCAAGTTCTTCTATCATGTCACTGAGAAAATCCGAAGATTTCCTTCCAACTAGCAAAAAAACCTAAATAAATTAACTTTATGTTTAAAAAATACAAAAATTAACAAATTATTTAATTAGAACCTTTTTATAATCGATTTTTCAAATTTTAACACAAATTACAAAACTCACGTAAAGATGGCGCTAGTGGTATCTTAAAACGTGATGTTGTTTTACTCACCGAGTATGCAGTAGTTCCAGCTCGTTCGGCGTCTCGGTGATCACTTAACATTAGGTGGCCGCAAGTTTGCCCCCTTTTAACTAAATTATTTTTGACTTCACCGTCCTTAACTTTAAAGTTTTGGCGGTTACAAATACAGATTAAAGGAACTCTATTGACTAGACTTAGCTTATAGTATTTCGCAGCACCAATAGATTAACGGTTAAAGGTACGGGCTAGCGGTCGTGAGTTCGACTATTGTCGTGCCGTGAACTGTATCCTAACACAAGCTTTCTCAGGCTTACCAAGAAAGAAATATTAGTAAATTAACAAAAATCTACTATTTTTTTTTTACTAAAAAATTGGAAAAGTAAATTTTTCTTCAAATAACACTATCTGACGCTCGGGACTACACCCACGCGGAATTAAAAAAAATAACTTAACAGTCTTTTGGAGTTTTCACATACGTAGTATAGAAGTACTTGTTTCGTTTCATAGAGATGAATGAGCACATGTTACGGCCATACACGGACACTACGAAGTCTTTACCGACTGCTTCAACCGATCACAAGTCGACGTTCGCCATACACGAACCGATATTGCAGTTGTTACTAGAAATGCTAATGAGAGTATAGCGGTCCGTGTATAACAGGCTTTATGGAGACAGTAATAGAAGATGATCGGTCAATCCATTGGATTAGATAAAATATATTAATAAAATCAACTCCAACAGCGTGTCATGTTCTCACGTATATTATAACGAAACCGGTCGAGACGGTGTTGTAATTCGGATATAAATTACCACAAAATAAAAAAAAAACGTTACCATTTGTATGTAAGGAAACGTGTATGATTAAGTAATAAAGTGTATGATTTGAAACAATAACATAACTGTCGATTATAATACAAGCGGGTAGGCAGAGACTATATAACTTATAAAACGGCTTAACTCACGTGCAACTCGGTGTCAGTACCGAGGCAGAGACTACCAATATCCAATTTGACTTTGTCCTGACCCATTATTACTTCAGTATTTCTTCAGACTG
Organism: Papilio gigon; assembly: GCA_027563995.1. Taxonomy (NCBI): domain Eukaryota; kingdom Metazoa; phylum Arthropoda; class Insecta; order Lepidoptera; family Papilionidae; genus Papilio; species Papilio gigon. The sequence continues at coordinate 383,734 of JAODUI010000019.1, read as the reverse complement.
ACCAGTATAAGTTCGTCGGAGACCAATCACAAGGCTAAATAATATTTTGTATAGATGAAGTAGAAGTGGGCCTAAAAAATATCATAACCAATCATTTCGTATTCTAGTTACTTGATTTCATTTATAATTAAGGTTTTTTTTTTTATTAAATAATTTGTTTTTCCCATAATGTATGTTTATATTTAAACGCTGGCAACACCAACCTATCTGTTCACTCGAGACGCTTCGAACGTTAATTTACAATATTATTGTCTTGTACACTTTCGCCCTGCCCTGACGTATCGTAGGACTCCAGTAATTCGACGCACCCGTAGTGCTGTGAAGTAATTTTTAAATATTTTTGATTGATTTTTTTACTCTGTCAACCCTAAAGCTGCAGTCTATGATCAGTGTCCGTGAAAGTGAGTTTTTTTTTTAATCTATACAACTTCGCAACAATGTAATAATGCTTTTATTTATGTTTTATGTTAATACGATATATCACGTGTGTGGTGATTATTTTTCTTGCTAACCTCCGATTAACGTACATTTGAATACATCTTCCTATATACTGACAGAAATAATAATTTCATTAATTTAAACTGATGTTATAATTTTTTTTCTTTTTAAATCAATATTCTGAGACAAGGTCCAGTAATAATGACATTCGAAGACTGAATTAAAAAAAAAAACCGTAAGACTGTATCTGGCAAGAGATATTTTATAATGATACATTTTTTAATATTATTTCATATTAATAGTAATGGCTGGTGAAACTGGTTGAATTGGTAGAAACTGGATATCGCTGTACAATATAATATTAAATTCTTGCATTACTATTGCATCACTTTACACAAGAGTATTATGGCAACATTCTTTTTAATCGTCTGATCTGTGAGTTAAAGTGTTGGGCCAAAAATATTTTGGGATTTAAGAGATTTACGAATTGTCTATGGTTTTGAATTTTGATTGATAACCGGTGGAAATGAATGATTTTCATTTATCGTCTGCCACTAGTCTCGCTTGTCCGGATAGCAGGGAGAGAAATCTCGAAATTCGATATTCCCTGGTGTATTTAGTTATTTTTTTTAATTAAATTATTACTTTTTCTGCCTCATCAAAGTGATTCTAATATAATAAATGCAAATGTTGAATTATTTCTTAGGTAACTTTAAAACGTGTTATCTGATCTGGATGGAATTTGATATAAGAAATACTGTATCGTGTAGCCCACTATCCGAGGCAGTATTTCCTCAGAGCGGTAGCTCTGGGTAGCTACAAGGATTTCCCTTAGTAAAGTTTAATTTCGCGCGGACGAAGTCACGTGCGTGAGTTCGTTATTTAATATTATTAATGGTATCAGTAACGCATTATGAACTTCCATTTGCAGAGGTTAAGGAACCAATAAAATCTCAATAAAGGCTCATTGTGAGTAGATCGAAATATTGGCGTTAACGTACAAGATATTTTATACTTTACACGCATTGTTTTAAAGTGGAGATCAAACTGAAGAAATTTAATGAAACTGTACCAGGAAGATGTTGGCAACATCGATACAATTTGGTTATTTCTACAAAAAAATATGTAAAAGCAAAATGAAATTGAAGGATTATTTAAAAAAAAACAATTCTGTCTTCACAATCGTAGCCGCATTTAAAAAAAAAACTTCAAAAACAAAAGGAAAATATGTTTCAAACCATAAATTATAGACCACTTTCAAAAAGAAAGGGACAACAATACTTGCCTATTGCTGTCCCTTTCTTACATGTCTTGTTAACAAACCTTTTATTCTAAAAATTGATAACGAAACAAGAACACAAAAGCGAGATATTCCCTCAGTGTAGTCATTTACTATACAAAACGACATTTCGAAAAACAACTTTGTATTAGACGTCATATTTAATCGAAACTCTATTGATAGGTTATAAATCCTTTCATCTTGTAACCTTGTTCAATTTAAATTCGTTCAATTAGGGTTTAAAAGCCCTTGTGTTTTAATTCAATGTCGTACATTAAATTGTATTTGACCGGTTTTGATTTTTTAGTTGTCAGCCATTATCAGAAATTCGACCATAATTCTTAATAAAATATTTATTATTTCATTTGAAGGCATGAGTTAGGAAGTTTTTTTTTTTAAATTTCAAGTGAAAGTAGTTGCAGATGTCAGCTAGTTACATTTTTGTCGAAACATTGTCTACGGCTGTTTTGTATTTAACAATATTTTCATCGTTTTGCTTTCATTGGAATAATGGCGGCAAAAGTTAATACAATTGGTAAGGCATGAATCATATTTTACGCAATAAATACATCTCTCTCTGGAACATTCCATTAATATTACGTAATAATAATAGACCTATAAATAAAAAAAATAATATTGAGAACATTCTATAGTTACTAAGACAGTATTAAAAAAACTTAATGTTAATTCATTCTTCTAGACTCTGTTCTATATCTATGCCTATTACCCAGATCTATAAAGCCGTTCTGGGTATGCCTTCTAACACATCTATTCAAACTTCCGCATTATTTTTTCTGTATCACAAATTCTGTGAATTAAAATTAAAGAATAAATAATACCAGGTACAATTTTACAATAAAATTAGAAAAAAAATAATAGGTTCTTAAGATGATGATGAAGTGGGCTTTTATCTGATGAATAGTCAAATTTAAGAATATTTAACGTGTAGTAAATTTAAGAATATTAGTCGATAAAGTGACCTAATTCGTGGGCATAAGTCGAACTAAAGAATTATCACAGATTATCTTCGCTCACTAGCGCCACTCTGTCAATGTCAAAAAAAAGTTCTTGTTTTAACATGTTTTTTTCTTTTATGTCATTTCTATGCCTATGGTTTTACAATTATTCTGCCAAAACCAAACGCGCTGCCTACCTGCACAGATAAAAGTTACCTCATTAAACCACACATAAAAAATAAAAATCTTTTTTTTTATTTTAATTTAGGCTGCTATAGACATGTCATTCAAACAGTCGTATTAACCTTAATGGTTTAATAAATAAACCAATATAAGTAATTAATACACAAAATTATATCTTTTATTTGATCAATTGTTACACACATGCACAATTTGTTTAAATTGATCAATTACATCCTAAATAAAGTTAAAAAGTTTGTGCTATATAAGTGATTAGATTTTTAAATCTACAATTGGAATTAATAAGTCCTCGCATATTAACTATTGAGGTTTCCTTAACGGCTAAATATTCAATAAAACCTTATTGCTGGAAATCACGAAATGAATTTTATGATACAATTGTAGGTTATATTATGAATAAAATGGCAGTGACCTATTCTTACAACAATTACATTAGCAATTTAAATTGTATTCAAAATAGAATAAGTAAAAAATATCTCAAATCAAACTTGTTAGATATAAACACATAAATATTCAACGAACTAAATTTTAGTGGAATATTTTTTTATTCAATCATTTATCTTAACAAATGAGATTTAAACTTCGATTTGATATCATCAAGAGTAACCAAACTAGCTCTAGCTTGTTCGACAGCTACTAATCACGCATGTGCCATCATTTGAGGTTATGTTTTGGCATCTACGAAAAACTTTATTCTTAAGTGTTACCCGTACTTATGAAACCAACTTACTAAATTCGTCAAAAGGCTTCGTTTGACGAACCATGAAATACCTATTTCCAATACAGTTTCCCTGGCCATAGTTTTAACAAGGAAAGAAAGATAAAGGGTTGGGAAGGTGACAGAGCTAGGGAATTTATTGGGAAAACACAAATTTCTACGACCAGCTGTCACTAGCTATCAGACTGATTTTGCAACCTTATAATATGAAAAAAAAGAAAAACTCTTCTATGTGTATGTGTGTGTGTGCAGATGACTTTGGAGAGTCTGGAGGAGCTCGCGGTGCTGCTGTTCGACGCGGGTGCGGTGCGGCTGGGCGACATCGAAGCGAAGCTCGGTCGACGCACGCCAATTTACTTTGATCTCAGAGTCGTCGTTTCTCATCCCAAACTCATGGTACGTACTTTTAGACGAAAGCGTCACAAAGGGACTGAAGCCTGTCTCTCTCCCTCCCAAAGAATCGAAAAAACATATTTAAAATACATCGAAATACTCAGATTTGTTGGTTACTGATAAAAGATATTTGTGACTGGCAACCTACAGGTATCGTATGTAAGAAAACAGTTTAAAAACACTAATCATGCCATAATCATATACATATTATATTTAATTGAAATAGCTGTAATATGTATGTCAAGAAACGTATAATTTAGTCGTTAAAACACAATTAAATGTATACAAAAGTGTATCTCATGGCAACAGGGAACCCAGTGATTCCAATCGAAAATATCACGGACTCAAACATAAATGTAGGCGTGGTCAACTTTCTTTAAGACCTCTATGGTATACGCCTTGAGAAATAAGTTTAGAGTCACAAATACATGGTACCTATACACGTTTTCAAAAAGCCTTCATCTGTCACAAGGAAACTATAAATAAAATGTTAAATTCGAGATAAAGGCACCATCATAACAAAGCTCGCTTACAAATTGATACAAAATGGCGCGAGAGCGCACAAACAAACCGTTCAGAAATGATGTTGCAATAACTGACAAGTTCAATGATAATTTCTTATTAAACGTTTCCCATTAACTGTTATCTTGATCATTCCTGTCACAAATCGTCGCGGGGCATAGTTCGATGCATATAATTATTTTATTGCCCGCTAATTAATGTATTGATAATTTCAGATGGCAATATGTCGGCAGTTGCAGACTTTAGCGAACGGAATAACTCACGATATACTCTGCGGTGTGCCGTACGCCGCGCTGCCGTTCGCAGCCGTCATGTCTGTGAACACAAACACACCGATGATCATGAAGAGAAAGGAAACTAAATTATATGCAACCAAAAAAATCTTGGAAGGAGTGTTCGAGAAAGATCAGAAATGTTTAATAGTCGAGGACGTAGTGACATCTGGTGGCAGTTTACTGGAAGCAGTGACAACTATACGCGCCGAAGGTTTACAAGTCTCGCACGCTGTTGTAGTTCTCGAACGAGAACAAGGTGGCGCTAGTGTACTGAAAGCAAATGGCGTCCAAGTGAAATCAGTGTACACGATGACTAATTTAGTGAAAATTCTAAGGAACGCTGGACGAATAAGCGACGAAACGGCCGAAATAGTATCTGATCACATCAAGGAATGCCAATTCGGTTGCTCAGTGTAGATTTATGGCGAAAGACGAAAACTATATTAAAACAAACACCTAATTGAATTTGCACGCTTTAGACATTTTCCTTCTATCTGAAATTAGCTCTCACATATACACTTGTTGGTATTGTACTTATTTAATTTTATTAATAAACTATACGAAAGAATGTTTAGATTATTTCAAATTCACCGTCCAGCAGGTCAAATGTGTTTTATTTTAATGCACTTTTACATATTTAGTGCAAACGATAAATAAATGTGAGCAAGGTTATAAAGGTTACGGTTATCCCTAGTTCACATTATTCCAGTCTAACCACTGATATCACTACTGCACTGGAATAATGTAAACCAAGTATTGTTTCATCGCACAAATAGGTTCCTATCTACAAATATGCAATTTTTTGCTAAAATTTAAATCTACATTCCAGTATGGGATAACCTTTGTCTAGTAATCCAGCGCTGAATTCGATACTTGGAATGAAATAAATTTAATCGATCTCTACGACAATTGAACTTTAACTAGTCTGTTTTATCTTGACTTTAATACCTTAACGAAAGGTGTTATGTCTATTACTAAAATGAGAATTGAAAATTAAAATGCATCTGCATGTTAACTGGGTCACTTTCTATGTAAATTCTTTTTTACAATTCATACATAGCTTATTATTTCAAAGCACGACTTAGGGCGTTGACCGCATCTCTCACTTCTATAACACATTTTATAGTTTTAATGAGGCTGTAATAAACAGCAAGTTATAGGAACATTTGCGTAGGCGGTAGAATACAAGATGGCGGAACCAGCGTAGAAATCTCGCCATTTCTGTATCCATGCTAGCATAATAAAGATACGAATGAAACATTACGTTCGGCTCGCCATTTGTGCATAAAATATACGTCGAATTTAAATACCTAAGTGGATTTTTTAAGGAAATAAAAAAAAATATATTTAGCCCATGTGTCAATAAGAACACAAGTAACAAAAGTAAAAGTGTTATGTACAATTTTTATTTATACTTAAATTATATAGTCCCTATTCAACCCCAATGCAAAAAAAAAAAACGATTCTAATTCCCGCTAAAAATGTTTCATATTTTGACAGACGGAGACATCTTGCAGTCATAGACTTAATAAAAAAGTTTAATTATAAAAGCGTTTCTTGTGTCTATTGGTGTTGGTTTGGAACACAGCAACAGCAAAAGTCAGTAGAATCACACATTATACGTCCACACCTTTATTCTGTGAGTGTCGTGGTATTTCACTGGTCGAAGTCAACAGCTCTGGCACTCATTTGCATGTTCGCACGTTCCCGAGCAATTAGTTGAAGGCGTAACATAACTGTTCACGCACTAAACGGGATCTCAATGAGGCTTAATCAACATAAATTCAAAAGGGCTCAAGCACCGTTACAGCGTTTTACTTTCCGATTATAGAATAAGTACCTAGGTAGAAGACTATCAATCTAGAAAATCTAGATAATTCTAACCTTAAGAAAAAAAGCGAGTATTCATAAACTGCTGTCTCTAATTTCTATGCCCTTAGACTTATTTACATATCACAATAGCATTATTATAACAAAATCATTGAATATACATGTTAATTTTTAAATTAGCATATATCGGACGCACCGTCGCTGCGCTTGCACCGGAAATAGCTAAGCGTTCGTTCTGTTGCTATGTCAATATATATATCGATAAACTGGTTGTGAGCAGCGAGTTTTTGCAAGACAAATAAAGCATGCAAAATGATTCCCAGTGATAGCGGGTAGACGTCACGCATAATTACTTTTTCTTGTGCAAAAAGGTTTCAAACAATTTGTTCGGCTTTCGTTGGCCAAATTAAGGTTAGTTATTGACAAATTTTCGTAGAATTCAGATCCTCTAAAAGGTAGGTTACATCACGAACAAACGATTATTTGCGTTTTTTAAAAAAACGTACAGAGAATTGTTTGCTGCAATTTCTATTTGCTTTGTACAATATGTAAATAAGAATTTTCAATCATGTTATAAACGGAAAGTTACCATATGTCGGTTGAACCTAAACTTTCAATGTTATTTAATTGCATAGCAATAATAGAGGCAAGTGAATAATAGAACATTGACTGCGGACGTGGCCGCGCGAGCGTGGTGCTGCTTATTGATTTAGTTGGCAATCTATAACTACCCACTCATCATGAATCATAATTCAATGGTAGGTACCTAGTGCCGGTTGAGGCCCACACAGGATTCGCCTCTGCAGTAGAGTTCATTTAAAACCAAACAATTTTTGAAGTTAATTCAAATTTAAAATCAGTGTCGATTCATTTGCTTCTGAATAGTTTAGTGAACAGAGTCCATTTAAAAAGTGTTCTATTTAGCTCAAGTAAACGTAATCTAGCCTAACACAGTATTTGTGTTTCTGCACGGATGTCTAGCAGTAACTGAATGAACGGTGTTGGGAGTGTTGCAGTAAGGTAACAAAATAAAAAACGTCATAAAATCATTAAATGTTATTATTCACCAGCTGGAATATAATAATTAAAAAGTTTGATCGACTTCGAAAAATTGTACGACATGATTGTCAGTCTCGAACGTGTGAGAGCGGACATTAAAAAAACACACTGGTTACAAAGATTAATAATTAACTTAGGTATTAAAAAAATCAAGTTCAGCCTTATATCAAAACAAAAGATCTTTTTCCTTTTGTGTCATCAGTGAGTCCACAGCACCGAGTCGTGGTGGCGAAGGGGCCACGTCGTGGGGGGGAGCTGTTTAAGTCAATAAACATCCGAGCGAGCGCCCTTCGGTCAGGAAAACACTGGGAATGTATCATTCGCTATAAGTTTATTCATTAAATTCAACTTATCTCTAAATACTTGCGCAGATTAAGCATTTGAGATTTGAGATCGGAGCGTTAAACTGGTACAAACAACAGTCCGAATCTGACTTGACTTTGTAATCACATTGTTTGAGAGTTTTTTTTTCCAACGCTGTTGCGTATATTACAATGACTTTGGATACACCTACCATACTACCGAAAGACCTCAACATAAGTTTCCTCATACTGAAATTGGACTACAAGGGGAACCACTTCAATAAATCTATATCGACCATCGACATAATGTCCATAATTTAATGATTTATTTTAGAAAAGTGTGACATATTTCTCGACAGCTTAGAATCAGAAAGGATATTCAGAACGAGCACAAGAAGTGTGGGGCGCATTATTTCCAGGTAGCAGTGGTTGGATGCGGAAGGACGAGCATTCCGTGGAAGTTCTATGTCAAGCAGAGGGTAGATAAAGACCGATGATGATGACTCTGGGTTTTGGTATACTGCTTTACCTTAATTTTGGGTTTTCGTAATTGGGATGTGACATATATGACCTGTCTGTGGGAGAATTCTGACAGCATTCCTTGTTTGACTTATGTTGTTTGCTTTACACTCAGTAATAAAGACATTTGCCT
>JAODUI010000019.1:343884-359806 GCA_027563995.1 Papilio gigon | reverse complement strand
CGGCCGTGGCGCGGGTCGCACGCCGCCATCATGTTCTTGGCGTCGAACATCTGCTGGGTGAGCTCGGGCACGGTGAGCGCACGGTACTGTCTGCTGCCACGAGATGTGAGAGGAGCGAATCCGGGCATGAAGAAGTGGAGACGTGGGAAAGGAACCATGTTTACAGCTAGTTTACGAAGATCGGCGTTCAACTGACCAGGGAACCTGAGGCACGTCGTGACACCGGACATCGTGAGGGATACCAAGTGATTCAAGTCACCGTAGGTGGGTGTAGACAGCTTGAGTGTCCGGAAACAGATGTCGTATAGTGCTTCATTGTCGATACAGTATGTTTCGTCTGTGTTTTCTACGAGCTGGTGGACTGAGAGTGTGGCGTTGTACGGTTCGACGACGGTGTCTGATACTTTGGGCGAGGGGACGACTGAGTATGTGTTCATGATCCTGTCGGGGTACTCTTCTCTGATTTTGGAGATAAGGAGTGTTCCCATGCCGGAGCCGGTGCCGCCACCCAGAGAGTGTGTGAGCTGGAAGCCTTGTAAGCAATCGCATGATTCCGATTCTTTGCGAACTACGTCAAGAACGGAGTCCACGAGCTCCGCGCCCTCTGTGTAGTGACCCTTGGCCCAGTTGTTGCCGGCGCCGGACTGGCCGAAGACGAAGTTGTCTGGCCGGAAGATTTGTCCGAAGGGTCCGGAACGCACGGAGTCCATGGTTCCGGGCTCGAGGTCGACGAGGATGGCGCGCGGCACGTACTTGCCGCCGGACGCCTCATTGTAGTACACATTGATGCGCTCCAGCTGCAGGTCCGAGTCGCCATGGTAGGCGCCGGTGGGGTCGATGCCGTGCTCGTCAGAGATGATCTCCCAGAACTGTGAAAAATAAATAGCGTTACTACTGATAATCAAAATGTAGACTATATGAGAAAAGTATTTAGAATTCAATATCTGATATGACAACCATAAAAAGAATAAGAAATGAAGGGTAACGAAATAACATAAAGAACCTAAGTGTGTTTCACTATAAATAAAGAACGTTAACAATCACCACAATAGAGTTTAGAAAGGCTGTCTACGGCCAGAACAGAATCGTCTAAATTCAGCAAACTCCGGCTGCAACTGTATGCAGTCAAGTGCTTTTATTATTTTTAAATCGATAGATCAACTTATTAAAATTCCTGCACGAAAGCGCATCGCTTTCTCGAACGGTACACCGTACACCGGGCGAGTGCAGTGCCTTCAAACCAGTTTTAAAGCATAAATTGCTCAAGGAAACATTTCGATACGAAGCCCTCGTAGACGGAACAATCTATTCGTATTTATAATAATTTCTACAAGACATAGATCTTGTTAGATGCTCGTTGACAAAGCGCAATGAACCGTTGCGCTAATGGACGACAGGATGTGCAGAGTATCTCTAAGCTCATGTTAGTTCCAGTTGCCTCGGCGCCGGGCGACGCCCACGTCTCAGCAAGTACACATTGTGTTTTGTAACTAACAACTCATTAGCATACGTGCTACAAGTTTTCGTTTCTTTGAAACGACGACCATATGGCTGGGAACGGATGACGAATCGATTTACATAACCAAAAATGTTATTCGTTATCACAATACTTGAAGAAATACAGTTTAAATACACGGTCTGGTTTATTGCGGTTTACGTAATCATGAAAACAAGCGGTCAAAAGTAAGTAAGTGATCGCTTAGCGACTGATCGGTGGGCATTAAAATTCATTGTAGACGTACTTGAGAGGCATGATGTCACCCGCCTGTAGGCGCGCTGTGTGGGTACGTCGCCACGACGCCTTATACGACTAAACGACTAACATGGACATCGGCTTTTAGTTCAGGGTTTCGATAAATAAATATTTAAACGACCGCTTGCCAAGATTGTTCTTCATAGTCAAAGTACAAGCACATTTTGTATTTTGGCATATCTGATTGAATATCATCAGCTTTGATACTTTAGAATTAATCTGTCAATTTGACGTTTTAATATTTATTATCTGTAGAAGATTAAATTGCTAATGTCAAAAGGAGATAAAAAAAACATGACGGCGAAATGAGTTTTTAAATAATAACGAAAAAGTGAAAGGCAATTGGTGTGATGGTGGAGGGAAAGGTGACTTTCCTTGTAACTAGATGAAACGCAGACATGAAAGTTGCGTGAGAGATATCAGTAACAATGGACGGAGAGAAACCACGGATGGATTAAGATGACCCGCATCAGCGGATGACACTTAAATACTACTCGGATTACAAATGTAGTGAGAAATTATTTTCCTTCGGGAAACTCCGATCTATTCGGTACACGATGACACCCGAACTGTCAATGAATGATCCTATAAATGCGTGACATTTTCATATCCATTAACATGTAACTTTATTGTTTAGTGTCAAATGTAAAAATAAATAATGTCATTCTCTAAGAAGGGAACTGAAGCTGTTTGAAAGAGCAAGATAAAAACGAACTTTTCCCAGAAATTACGAAGGCAAATCTTTTCTCATTATATCTATACTCCTTTTATGGTGTTTACTGATTACTATAGAGATGTCAATTGACCAAGGATGTAAGAAAATACGGTATCTCTGAAGGGATTAGTGTTAAGGCCTAGGTAAGTCTTATTTAAGTATATATACAGGTACATATTGTTAAATGACCTAAGAGATATCCTGCAAGTTTAAAACTTAGGACTCAGTTCGTATATTATGAAGTTACTCAGTCGGTTGACTCGTTAGTAGGTCCGCTGCAGTTGTACGGATATAGCTCGCGATCTCTCAGGATTTCTTAAGAGTTGTCTGAATTAGAATATCTCTGGAGAGTGCCACTTTGCGCTATGGCGGCCCAATGCTGGCTATTTATAAGTCTCGGTCGACGACCGCCAGTTCAATGGCCCCTCTAATCTATCCTGTAACTTAGTTTCTAATGCCAAGATAAGATAACCATGGGTTCATCAAATAAAATGCAAAAACACGAACTCCATAATCTTTTCAAACAATACTCTTACACCTCTACGTCAATCGACTTAAAAGATTTAATATTAAAAGCATACGACATGATAATTTTAAGTGACATCTTCGAATACTTTTAATTTCTTGATGTGGCATAATAGCATTAACATTTGTCAGAATAAAAAAAAAGCAAACGTCAAATCAATTCCACTATTCCGCGCGTAAAATCAACAGAGTAGAAAAAGTTGAGGTCATCGCCGGTTTTTACTTTATTGTTTCGTTGCGAGGTACAATCATACGGTGAAATTGTCCGTGCAGGCGTGCCCTCTATTTTACATTGCTCTGTTCTCGAAATTTAATTCAATAGAAAACGCCATATATAATTTTATTGCTCAAAACATAATAGCCGTATACATTTTACGGACACGTCGAGTGTTGAAGCAGTGTGTCTCTCTCGCACAGTGACATTCCAACGGTTCATATGTGAGTCACGATGTTAGGACAGTTTATAATAAATCTTGCATATTTTCTTAGTAAATTATCACAGAATGCTCTTGTTTTGGTTATCATTCTCTTACGAGCTACATTTCAGTGATAAGCCCAAACAATAATGGAACCTTGCATCGGCAAAAAGACGAACTACAGATAATAAAAACGTATTAAAACAATAACATCCAGGACGTTAAAGTCATTGTGTCGATCTACGAAGTCCCGTGAAGATGCCGTAAAAAGATAATAGGAAAAGTAACTCAATTATGTTGTCTGGAGATATATATCTAAACATCCAATAGAGCGGATGCGAGAAAATTGCAGGCAATTAATTCTAGACAATTTCACCGCCAGGTTCGGTAGGAAAGTGGATAATTATTCAGTTTCTAAGATAACTAGGTCGGTACTGTATCGAGAAATCGACGATCCATAGACATCATTGTTTTTTTATTCACCCAACTGACGTAAGACGTATGGAAAACATGTTTTTCTAGTAATTCTATAGTAAACCACTATTATTATCACATTAATAAATGCTTACAAGGAAAACAAGTTCGATTAGGTATTAAATGTAATAAACAACTTCGCTTAATCATTTTCTATAATTAAACATGATGTCATGCTTAGGGGTATGACAAATTGATGTTTTTTTCATTGGCCGACTGCGCATGCGTGCGGACGAGGGGCTGGTCGGCGAGGTGACAGCGCGCCCGCGCGAGAAAAATTTGAATTTCGAATTCTATTTTTTGACAATGAACGAGTCTATGCAATACGGAAGTATCAGCGGTTTGATGGAAATATATAATTTAATTTTTGATCGATGTTTGTGTTATGTTTTTAGTGAATCCAAAATGTAATTTCTAGTGAATAAATACAAACCGTTGTGTCGTACATGAGAACATACTTAGTACAACCGGCGAACTGTGTTGTTATTATGTTAGACAACAGAATAACATGTAGTCGATACTCACTTTAGCTCCGATCTGGTTGCCGCATTGGCCGGCCTGGATGTGCACGATTTCCCTCATATTTGTTTAAAAACTTTGCAATAAATTACTTTACTTAAACACTAGACACGCGTCTCTCGCGGCACTGCTCGCAGATTTGATCGGTGCCGGAGCTCGGTGGGGTATTTTGAGGCCGCGCGCGCCTCCGCTCGGCGCCTGCAACTCGCCTCCTGATTGGTCGACGCGATTGCGGCAAACTTCGCGGCATTACGTATACCTTATCACATCGAAATGGAGAGATTTCTGCTCCTCTATATATGGATATGTGTTACTACTACTGCATTATTATTTTTATCTCCCTTTAATGCGGCTCGCTACTGAGGGTTGCATTCAATTACTCTTTTTTGTTTTGTATTTTTATTTGGCTCCTTTTTGCATGTATCGTCCAGTGTGCGTTCAAGCTAGTATTTATAGATGTTAAACAAACGGTTTATTTCATTACGCCGAGTGCTCACACCCTTCGCTCTACACCTCGCGTGACTATTTACATTGTTTAGTTTTATTACAATAAACCGTGTTACCACACAACAAAAACTACTCATATTTTAAGAATATTATTAACACCAGCCAGTCATAACACAAGACATTTATTATTCTTCTTTAATTGACACAACCAGCCAGTACTTTTATAGTAAAACCTTTTTTCACTCTAGTTGAATTATCTTCATTGCACGGGATTTTTTTTAAATTAGTATTTCCACTAAACCTTTTGATAACCTATTAAAGAGATTTATTTTGTTTATATGCAAATGTGCACCCCAAACTATTACCCTATTAGCACATAATTGTGTTATAATGTTGTCCGGCAACACTGCCATGATTATTTTACCCACGATAAAAAACCGAGAGCTGCTGCTTTAAAAATCGACGAAAAGGTGTCAGGCAAATGGGTGGATATTTTTTTTCAGTACCTCAGTAAGTGACTCTTTACTTTGCTCTGTCAAAGGTGATTTATTTTTAGTTTGATTTATTTTTATTTTTGTATACATAAACATTTTGTAATATTTACATGTAAAAATAATTTATTAATCTTTAATAATACAACATTTTACAAAAATCTTATTTCTTATTAATAATTTGTTCTAATATGTAACAGAATATCGCGTACTGGCTGGTTGTATCCTTGTAGAAACACATTTGAAATAAAAAAATATTATTTCATCGTTGACAAGGCAAAAGTCTCGGCGTTCTGCCTATGCATCAATTGTCAACATATTAAGGTCACGGCCGTTGGATACAATTCAAATTATTTGCAGTATAAACTATATTAGATACACTTCTAAATTCAACAAATCGAAATATATACAACAATTTAATAACATGAATATGAATTATAAATTATTGATTTTTACACAACTAGTTAATTTCACATGACTTTAAAGAAGAGTAAATTAAAAAGAAAAAGACAAAAGTAAGCATTTCATAGAGCCAGGGTCACTCATGATCGTGACAATCTTTTAAAATAATAAAATGTTATTATGTCTAATGTGGATTAATGTCGACATTGAAAAGAGAGTTTGTATTTAATACAACTTATTTCATAATAACACAGGTTGTAGCATGCAGTGCGCCGCATTGCAGTATTTCTGCAGCAGGACTTCAATATAATTTCAATTTGCAAGTGCTGGCAACATCGGCACTGCGCGCTCCTATTACGAGGAGCGGCCATATTTATTTTACTAATCACTCAAAAAAATTTTAGGTTATAAAAAAAATACTAAAACGAGTGAATACTTTAAAAACGATTTAATATGATTTATGTCAGTTACAAAAATACTTTACTTAATTATTTTTACATTTTACCGTATGATTATTTTAAGTAGGTAATTTGTTATCACAGCTGATGCACCGGTGTAATAAAAACAAATATTGTTCTCCCTTGTTTTACAAAGAAGAGACATGGCTGGCAATGTGATGAGAAATCTTCAATTAATAACATCATCGTACAACGCATTGGTACAAAACAAATGTTTAGACTTTGTTAAAATTTTTTTGAGGAAAACAAATAAGGTATATTTGTAACATTTTACATTTTATTTGTTTTAGATTATATTCTAAGAATGTGTGGTGTACGATCATAGAGTCCTTGACACTATATAACTTTTCCTCTTAAATTAATAATTACTACAAGCTTCAAGACTTGGACACTAATTGGACATACGCAAAAACAAATCACTCTTCTAATTTTATGTGTAACAACAAAAAACAATGCCCAAAGGCATTTACGTAATCAATTTGCCGTACAGATTACCAAAATATAGTGGTTCATCTTTTTTCTAACAATTTCAAACAATATAGGTCCTCACATATGATGACTATTTGATATTTAATTCTGAGTACGGCATAGAACTTTGCAGTACACAAATTACAAGTTACTCTTGAATTCCAGAACACTTCTTGTGAATCACTTTTACAAAATAAAGAAAAAAAATTAAAAACCAATGTAAACGCCATCTATGGAATTATTGTAATATTTAATTTGCATTTGAAAAACAAGTCACTATAATGTAAACCTTGCAATTAAACAAAGTAGCAATTGAAAGATATCTAGTGACCATTATTACTATCTTAACGTCGTAAAAAACATTTACGACAACTGTTTACTAACAAATGATGTCCAATGAATTTTATTAAGATAAACTTGACAGTAAACAATAGACGACGAGAAATTCCATTTTGTTTTTTTATTTATCACGAAGTTTTTTTGAGGTTAGGATTCTCGACAATATTTTTAAATTGACATTAGCAAATGGCGCCTGGGTTATTATGCCAATAACACATTTATTCTATCAGCTACAAAATTTTCTTTACACAAGTGTTATTCAGCTATTTTAATTAAAACTTGTATATGTTGCTGGAAACAAAAGCTTTCAGTTCGTAAATATTGATCGCGTATGAGTCAGCAACAACCGCGGACCGCGGAGCGACGTGTAAACAACCACAACATTAAAATGACTCAATTCTTATAATAACTGCGGGCTAATTACAACTTTATTACCTTTCAATAAAGTCGATATTAGTATAAACTCCCGATACAAACCTATTATGGAAATGTTACTCATCATCTGAGGCAGTGTTGCCCGATAAAAAATGTCTAAACACCGAACGGATGACGCCCGCTAGTGGGAAATTAAAAATATATTGCCGACTTTAAGATTTCAGTTATAATTCGTTTAACTTTACATCACATAAAGTCCTACGTAACTTGTCTTTTTTTTATCGAAAATTTTTACAATCTACAAAGGAACAAACAATAAACTTGATTTTTTTTTAAGTTTTTTTTTTTATTACAGCCTAAACAATGCCATATGTATCGTGTTTGTTAACAATTAAAATTTAATGTAGACTGGATTGATAAAAAAAAAATTCCCATTTTAGTGTTTGAATTACTACGTCTGGCGACATTTATGATTACTTATAAATACGTTGTTTTAAGAAAATATTACTCGGAGTGTTCCGAGTACGGCTGTAGGTCAGAGACGATAAAGTTATTTCTGTTTCTTGCTAATTTACATTAACATAAACTACAATAAAATGTAAGATGAATTAATTGCGTAATATATTAAAATCTTGTTCCAATTCGAAATTTATACATTTTCACTACAATCAAACGACACAATTTACACCTGAAGTGGTAAATAAATTGGTATTAAAATGTTCTACAATTCCCGTACAATAATTAACACTTATTTGGATATGTTAAAATAAATTATTTAAGAATTTTTTAAAACAAATTTCACTTCAATCACACTTAAAGCATTTTAAATGTTCGGAACACGTATGTTTTTTTTTTGTTTCCGTCTTTTACAGGATTAGTCTAAGTAACATAAAAGGAAATATGTTAATTTGGTATGTCGTAAATCTTCTGATGACCAACGCAACTGTAACTCCTTAATCTAACTCCCACAGATAAAATGAAGTTTTTCTTTTGTACATTTAGTCGAACGACTAGCTGGAATTATTTACAAAATATAACCTTAGCAATGATCTGCTACTAGAATTTGAGATTTCATCGAATTAAAATGAAACAGCATGTATTTAAAACAATTTGAAAATGTAGAAATATATTACAGAAATTGAATTTTGTTCACAACATGTAACAGACGTATGTAAACGATTAAAGAATTAAATGTATGGCATATTTAATTCTTTATTTTATTTATATTCGCGCGTTGCTATAATTTGTTAGTAATGTTTTCGATTCCTTCGTAATACGACGATGTTATTTCGTAATACATAATTGTAATGACACCAAAAAGTCAACTGCCGTTGCCGCCATTTTTGGAATATCTACATACAATAGTCAGGCAAAGGTAGCGTTGCTGGTACAGCCAACAATTCCGTATACAATTTTTTTAATCTTTAATTTTGGCATTTTTTAATTACTAATTAATGGTACTAATGCTTAATGTTTTATACTGTATAGCATAATCAAAATTAAGCTTTTATCGTGACATTTTTATAAAAAACGAAAGTTGAAAGATTTTTAGAAGTACACGTCACGGTCCAAAACTGTAAAATGAAATTCGTAAAGTTATTAATTTACTTTTTAAAAAATGTCTTTAAAATAAAAAAATAAACAGTTATATTTAACTCTTACTAAAGAAATATTATCCCAAAACGAAAAGGTCTTAAGCGAAAGGATAAAATGTACAACTGGCAACAATTCTTAAATTTGCAAATTAAGAAATAATTCTTACAAGCAATACCAGTCATTATTAACAAGCGATAGAGTTTAGTATTGTATATAGTTGGCTGTTTTAATATAAAAGCTTGTGTTACAGGGTGTCCGGGCAAGTTGCCGCAAAAGGCGAAGAAATCGGCAAGCTATTGAGGTTGTGGCCGTAAACAGAAATGTTTAAATGTGAACGTATGCACCAATATATACATTTATATATGAAAATTATCCGTACAAGCATGCAATCCTTAACAGCTGTTTCAATTCGTAAATGTTTTCACTTGTCATGTCTTATTAAAGAACAAAACGTTTTTGTAGTCGTGCCAGTATTATTTTTTCAACTAATACCTCTTTTGTATTACAAATTCCTTTTTAAATTATTATGCAATCTTCCTAATGCTCATGAATTACATGAGAAACGACAGTTACGCTAGAATACGTAAGTCGTTACAAGTTTGATAAATGCGGGGGTTGCGCCCGGCAACAGGGGCACGGCGGTGACGTCACCGACCCCTCCCGGCGGACCGCGCGATCGATACGTAACGACCTGGATCATGTCGTTGTATAAGGATTCAGTTTATAAAAAAATGGTTATCTGGTTAATATTATTCATTACCATACTCTGATTTAATTATATCTATATAAGTAACACGCTATAGTGGCTACAAAACTCGACTGACAATCACTCCAAGAATATCAATAGAATGGCTCTTTCAAAAATCTGTCAAAATTTTTAGGTTATGTCACTAAGCGTGTATCTTACATGATCTTAAGCACGAGAAATAAATCTAAAAGACTTCTTAATCGTGTAACAAATGTCTCTGAGTCGAATAAGGTTGATTATTATAAAATAATCAAACACTTTCTACAATTTTTTGCTCTTTTACGACATTTCCAGACTCCCGGTCCGTACACTTTTGCGATGCACATCTGTGTTGTTTTTTTAACGTATTTTAACAGTTGGCAACTTTGTTAATTTACTTGAACATAAACTAACCTAATTAGTATAGTCATAGTCTCTGTCAGCATACTTCGGCAGAGCACGCTTGAAGTTGGCAACATCTTGTAGTTTTGCTTGCACTGCAATTTATTAAAGTAACCATACGTAATAGATTTGTGGGATATTTTTTTCAAACAAAACATATTTTTCTAATTTTAAAAGATTTCTATATTGAATTGTATAATTCCAAATTAATGTTCATAAAACCTCCTTGGTAGCTGGAGAGCTGTACGCTGCTAAGAGCTGGCCACTTACGCGACAACGTGCGTTGTGGCGAAAAAAAAAATAGTGTGAATATTTAGCCACCCTAGTTCATCTCGAATACAACTTTTCTTTGACAAAAACTCTCGTGTTAAAGTCGAAACACTTTCTAATAAGAAAGAAAACAGCCAATTTACTGTTCAATTGACATAAATGGAATATTCATATTTCAAAGATGATAGTGCTTGTAATATCTGTTGCGCGAAACATTGAAAGGTGAAACATCCTTAGATTGTGTTTCACCTCCTCTGTCAGTTAAAGATTGCCAATTGATCTGCATACGCAGATGCTTATGGGTAGCGGTTACTTCGCTGTTTTGTCCACGTGACCGCGTGCTCGGCGGCTGCCTTCCACTATGCAAGGAAACTACATGTTGTGCATTAAAGGTAATATAGTTTTCCATTTAATTGTTTTTAATGAATGAATTTAAATAGTATACAGAATAGTAGTTATCCTTTAGTCTGTAACCTCGCGGGCGCACGGTGAGTCAGCCGGTGGGCGCTGCAGGCTCCAAGGTGAACTCAGTTATGAATGGAGGCCTATATCGCCTTATATGGACACCAGCAAATGTATTGTTAAATAACAATAATGCTGATGCATACAACATTTTTTTATTAGTGTTTTTTGCTTACTGAACATTGTTATATAACCGTGGGTTTACACTGACGAGACACTACCGGTACAGTGTGTACTAGCATTCCTTACATGTATATTTTTCTCACAATCACCGCTCTCACTGCTCCTCCAGTGTTGAGGATGTTCAGGCGTCGATGATCACCTTTTGTTCCCGGTGCGTTTACCTCCTTCTTTTTTATAAAGACTGAAGTATTTGACCACGACCCCGCCTGATGCCAAGGATGATGGAAGGATACGCGCTTTACTAATGCCTTCACTATACTCTTGAAGGCCGACGTCGTACTTGGAGACACTGACGGAAGCATGTTCCCCTTCTTGGGTGTGTACACAATGAATGTTTCCTTGCCGTACAAAAGAAATTCAACCTTCAATATCATTACTTCATGTTATAATACATTGTTCTATTAGTTTCAAATACTCTTTTTATTTAAGACAGACGACTTTAAGTTTTTTTTTATAAGGGAAAGGGGTAACGAAGGGCTGAGTCACATAGTTGATCGTGAACCCCCAAACATCTGCAATACTAGAGGAACAGATGTGTTGCTTTTCAGAGAGTACACTCGCTTGAAGCATCCGAAGTAGTTTGGAAATAGCATCGAGGAAAGACCGTTCCACATAATTCAGTACGTGGTCGGAGCAGATCTTGTGTCATTTATTCAGCAATTGTGCAGTCGCCGACGTTCAACTATCGTCCGCCATTTTGTGCCGCGCGGCGTGGGCGGCACAGACAACATAATTGTAGAGTTAGGTTGTTGCCAGTGTTACATATTTTAAATTAGTTTTTATTTTTTAAAAATATAATTTTTCTTATAGAGCAACCGAGCGGCGGGATTACAAAAGTGTTCATTGACAGCCACACATCCACAACAAGGGACAGTCGAGATGGTTTTTGTAAAATAGTGTTCTGTTTATATCTCTGTTTCAAAATAATCTTTACCTCGTTCGTGGGCGTTCCTTCATCGTCATACAGACCAACAGCAATAGATCCTTTGGGACCATTACGCGCTCGTCTCTGTCTGCCTGTCCCCCGCTGCGCCCGTAAATGTCAATTACTGACCTCGTATATAACAATTGGCGCCGACACTATCTGCTCTCTTGTTTTCGATTATCTAGTTACATTACGCTGTTATATAATTGACAGATAAGTGAGATCAGTGGTCGTCACACTTCTCTATCCAAGGACCAAATAGTACAAAGTGAGGTATCACTGCGGGCCGCACTTTCGTACACAAGTAGTTGACACAATGTATCTAGTTTTTTTATCGTTAAAACACGCGTCCTCCGTAGATATAAATGTTTTTACAACTATTTTTTGATTTTAATTGAAAACCGTCTCTTTTAAGTTAATTAAAAATGTTCGTGGCGTCTAATAAAAGTTTTTTCTTCGAAATATATATATGAAACGAAAGAAATTTTAGTGGCTCACACAAATATCTCGGATGAGAACCGAAATTAAGGACACACTTCTAAATATATTGAAACGAAATATTCGAAAGGGTCGCGGGCCGCGTTTGACGACCACTGTGTTAGTCAGTTTACCGGAGTGTTTTGGAACCTTGGACAGGTGTTGTTTATGTAAGTTAGCTAATGTAGAATAAAAAAATAACTCAATTTGAACGAATGACGTTTTAATTGATTCGAATTTTACCTTTGACAATCGACGGTGTGACATTAATTGTTTTTTTTTGTTTAATTTTGTGATAGTTTTAAAATTAAGTAAATCTTAAAATTTAATAAGAATATTTCTACGTAATTCTTATACAAAATGCTGAATTTAATACTATTAAAAATCTTGTTATAACCTCAAAAGAGAACAGGCCAATTACGTAAGTAAATGTTTGCTCATTTCAATTTGGCTTCATTCTGTAGCACACTTCTCGTTGCCATGGCAACCTCCGCAGAAACATCCCGCGCCTTATTTGCGCGGTGCGAGACAGCGCTATACGGTCTGCGTACTATACCTCTCTCTCTCTATCATTACGTAAGGATTGCGGAGCCCGGGGGAGGAGCGCTAGGCCTCCCGGGGTTCTAGACTAAAGCCTGGGACCTAAATGTACATACGTGCTGTGGGAAGATCACTCCCACTGTTAACTGTTAGTTAAATTTAATCTTAGATTTTTCAACTTATAATAGAATAGGAAATAATAGACAAACGGTGAAGACGAGATGAATAAAGGATTAAGATGACCTCTGGTCACTTGTCAATTATACTTTTATTGACCTGTGAGTTGGTTCAATGTTAAAATAGTCAAGTCAAGTCAAAGTCAAAAGTAAAAGTCAAGTCATCACCTTCCGTAGGGAAAAGAACAGGTTGATGATGGTGACCTGGTGGTTCCAAAGACTCTTCCATTTGTAGTTTTTAGGTACACACAATTAAGTCCATACATGACACAATTTACGTTATAAACTTTAGCAATTTACAACCAACGGTAAGTGTGGATGAAGAAAGTTAATCTCTGAAATTGTAAATTTCATCATAAAACCATACATTTCTCATACAATAAGCAACCATTAAACAGCATTTTACTTTATCTTAACAAATTACAGTAATCAACACATTACCAGAGTTATTTGTCAAAGCGACACGCCCTAAACTTAACGATAGAATAAACTGTGTTTCAAATGTCGGTGAAGCCGGCCGTTTATCCAGACTGTATTGATCGTCGGGTCCGATGACCTGGCGTTCGCTTCTCTTACATATACTATATGGACGTCGTGTTTGCGAAGAAGCAATTGAATATTCAAACAGCCCTCCGTATTATGTTAGTTTACGAACAGAGCTATATATTATTAATGGAATTGTTAAGTTTTTCACGTAGAATTGGAAAAAATATTATTTTTAAATATGTGAAACTACTAGACATAACCTATACGTAAGAATGTCACACGCTTAATCGAGAAATGATTTGCATGTCACTTTATGTTATAAATTATAAATGACAACATTGAAGGAATTAATTCCATAATCGGGCAACATTTTTTTTGTCTCTTTTTTGTCAATATTAGACATACCTTATACATTAAAAAAATCTGGAAAAACAGTATTAAATGTTACTAATTTAATAATATTAAGAATATGATAATTTGGATGTATGGATATTTGTTACTATAATCCGGAAGACCTGAAATAAGATTATGGTGGATTGTAAGCCATTTAACAACACTAATATATTCCGTATTTTTAGAAGTTATTGAATCTGTGCTGTCAAAGACTGGATAAGGTTACTTTTGACTCGGCTTTGACAGAGTGATAAGATAACGCTTTTTCATTAATTGGTATTATTTATATAAATTACAGTAAAATATAGTTTAAAATGTAATTTACCGTCCTAGTACAGGATTAACTCGTCGTCTGCGAGCCCGGCCATCGTAATATGTATCAGCTGTTCTTTTTGTCCTTGTTAATAAAATATAAATGATTCATGTCGGTTAATGCCATAACAACACACTAGATGGCGTGTCCCGGTATAAGGTTAACAAAACTTCCTTGTTACATAAATACCGCAATGCTGATTTATTTAGAAAAAGAAACGAATTTTTACTGCACCACAGATTACGTCTTGTTTTTTATTTAAGTTAAAGTCACTGGCACATTCTAAAATCCATTAAAGATGAATATGTAGCTGAAGATTGAACTTACGAAATACAAATTGATTTGATGGAGTAAGGGGATTAAAGCATGTCGTGCTGACCGCACATAAGGTGTGAGGGCAGGAAAGTGATGTACAGTACAAAAAAATAAGTTAATGATTAAGACTATGCGGTATTCCAGTCAGTAAATATCTCTTTGCATTTATAATATTAATAAAATTTAGTATCCACCTTTTGTCATGAATAAGTCTTTGATATAAATTAAATTGACAATGCCTATCAACCCACATTGAAGAGTATCGATCTCCAAATAAAACGCAAACGTCGCCCATATTTCATTCGATTGTCTCTGGGCAGCGGAGCGCGGCGCCGGCCACAGACAAGGCACGTTTGTTTTTTATAACCAGCCAGCGACAAAGTATTACATCATTGCGTAAAGCTATTAGCTCGTAAATTAGTCGGCATTGTTCGTACACTAAGTAAAGGTGTGAGATTAAATAGATTCTAGAAATAAAAACTTAAGGAAATGCCACGAAGAAGAGGATGGCCGTCCGCTCTGCCCTTAACTACAGACCTACCCTAAGAAAGAAATCAATTTAGCACTCAAAATTATTATGATTTAAAATCTTTTCAAAGTTGTTCGATAGATTGAGATATTATTAAGTCCATTGGAGTTTCTTGAATTTTTTTTGTTGATGACTTTTAGTGTGACATTTCACTGCCGTAAAGTTCACTAAAGTCCTTTCATCTGCTTGTTTTTCAAGTACACGTAAAAAAATAGTTTACCCGTTCTGTGGGCAAGGACCACCTTTCTATATGAACGAGTTTAAATGAATTGTGTCTTATATTAAAGAATGCTTAACAAATTATGTAACTCAGCACAATTCGCCGTGTAACTAATTTTAATAGGTCACTCTGTTTTAATGAAATAATTGTCAGTCCGTGCGCCACATCAATCTATCAGGCTTTGTTACTAATTTGTCCCATTGTTTATTTATTGACAAGTGTAATCAACAAAAAAATAGGACCAAAACATTGGTATAATTTTTCGTAGTAATAATTTTATAGTACATGTGTTTACACTAGATGGCGCTGTACAAAAGTTACACAGCGTTATAGTTTTGTTTTACAGCGTAGTGTGTATGCTTGTCGGTGAATGTTCTCGTTACTCTGGTTTCCCTTCAAAACGCATAAATCTTTCGCCTTTTACTAAAGATTTCCGTGGAGGGGAACACTCAAACCATCATTTTTTTCGGGAGATAGTGATGTACGTTTTTCTGGACTGGACGAAAATACCTCCGCTAATTGTTGT
>JAODUI010000019.1:318754-329061 GCA_027563995.1 Papilio gigon | reverse complement strand
ATCATCAACAGCCCTTGTCTGCCCACTGTTGGACATAGGCCTTTCCCAATGCCTTCCACAGTATGCGGTCCTCCGCCGTCCGCATCCAACGACTTCCTGCCGTCCGCACTAAGTCGTCGGTCCACCTGGAGGGAGGACGACCCACACACTATTTTATTATAAACCAGATTTAATATGTAAAGATATGATGACATTTAACTTACATTTAATTTCCTTGCGCAGTGCTGTCGCGGCGATCGCTGTGGTCTTGAAAGGGTTCGATTTATCTCGTCTTTTGTGGACTTTTCCATTTCCTTTCTAAATGCGTAAATTTATATTTATATTATCTTTTACTACATATAAAAATGGCTTAACTCACATGTTGATCGGTGTCGGTACCGACTAGTTTCGAGCCCATCGGAGGCAAGTCCAAGGATATAGTACATCACAAGTAGTGTAGTGAAATGTCTCACGAAAGCTATAATATATTATGTTAAATATATGTGATGTTATTTATACTGATATTAGAATTAATATGAATATAGAATAATTATATTAAAATATATAGTAGATTTGAATGTTTGTTTTATTACAATTTTTAATTCAAAACTTTTTTTAGCTTCGGTCTTTATTAAAAAAAATGTCTACAGGCAATCAGCACGTGACCTAAGCTTTGCTTACTCGAATTATTTATTGATAATTAAACACTTTTTTAGTATGATATTAATATTGTTATAAATTTTAGAATTTTTCCTTTGTTAAATTGTTACGCGTTTGAAGATAGCGGGCTCCTGACCAAGTTTCAGAAGGCGGTCACTGTACAGCGTGGCTGGGCGTCGCTCTACAGGGGCGGAGTCCCGCCCAGCGCTCATCAGGCGCTTTCATTATACTATAGTTTCCTTTTTAATTAATATTTTTTATACCAGCCTCCGCCATAATGCTTTTTATGCATCGATTTGTGATTTTTTACAAGTAATTCAATTTACGTTTGCATTGAATTATTTATTTATTTAATTCTTCTTCAATTCGAAATGTAAATATGATAATTGTATTAATATTAGAATTGTACTGGAGAATGAAAAAAAAAACTTTAAGTATATATTTTTTAATATCGAATCGAAAAAAGAAATAATTTAATTCGTAAAATGTTTGGACTATTTTGTCAGGTTTCAGGTGTCAGGTCAGGCTTTATTTTTAGAAATAAAAATAAATTTATGAAAGTATCTAATAAAAAAAAAAATAAGATTCTATTTTTGAAATGTCATTAAAACGATCACCAATATCGTGATGCATGTCTACACCAAGTAATCAGTCTTCTACAGACGTGATCTTAGAACGGTACTAAATCTGAATTTTCCTCGGATGAGTAGTTGCGCGGCAATCGATAGCACCTAAATCAACGCCCAATAAATATGTCAATGGCCTGCCAGTCTATACAACCTTCTATCACACCGTAATTCAATACATCAACGATCCAAAACTTCACATTGTATATAGATAATACTTATAGATGAGTGTTTGAAACATTAACTAAACACAGCGGCAGGAAATGTAATAAACAATCGGATATGTTAAATCACAATAATCTAGGTAAGTTATGTTTATAAATGTCCACAAGAATTTTAAAACTATCTCGCGGAATCGATTCCTGTACTCACATATTTCATAAACGTCACATTATGAACTGGTCACTGAACGTTTTAAAAATGATTCACGGTATCCAGGAGACTGGCAACATTCACCTATACGTTATCCATCACTAAAAAACATCGAAATTCGGAAAATCTCTACATCGGTACATGTTGGTCCAACAACGGATTTGCAGATGAACAAGACAAGTACCCAATCTTTGAACTTACGCGTTAATAAATAGGTATAGGGTACTACTTATAATAATAATAATAACTCATTTAATCCATGACAACACAATTACAACAATGAAAGCACCAAATATGAGGTAATAAAAAAAAGGAAGGCATAAAAAAAAACAAATAAAAAATGCAAATAGCTATGTCGCTGTGTGCTGTAATGCCGAAAAAGATTAGGCCTTTGCTCAGCTTTATATTTCTACCCCTTGGAGTAGAAACACTGGTATTCTGCAAAGGCCTTGGCTACCTCCGCACGTGAGTTACAGCAATTATAAACTTAAGAAAAAAAAAATCAAAACAATAAAAATATATCGTGATGCCTGCACATATCAGCGAAGAAATTCAAAAATATGTGTGAAGTCAACCCGCACTGGGTCAGTGTGGTTGACTATGGCCTAGTCACCCCTAACAATATTGTAGGCTCCGAGCCCCTCGGAGGGGATGTATAGTGAGCTGAGAATGATGACATATTAAAAGTATGAATTTTGTAGATTTCTCCTAAAAATATTATTATTATCTGATTGCGGATTTGAAACTGTACACAACTATACACATCTGTGCAAGTGTACATGTAGTTCTAAGCCGTGTTTCGTTTTGATACACTTTTGTTCGTGACAGTACGCGATTCCAAGCCACGTGCTGTCAGTTTTCAAACTGCACATCTGTACTGTACACTTTTGACTGTACTGTGTGCGATGGTACACATGTGTACGAGACTGTACAGTGCGCAAGTGTAGGCGGCGCGCGCGCAGCCGGTGCTATTTCGAAGGCAACCGCACGCGTCCCCGTTTGACACGCAACACTAACATTCTCAACATGACACCGCTGCATGTCATATTTCACACACGTTCTTCTTGTCTGGAAACTTTTCGTTCTTGTAAAGGACTGAAACTTCGACATAACAATAAAAAGGCTTCGTTGAAAATTTACCTAATTTAATATATTTTAGTCTACTTTATTTGGGTTAGTTCAGTAAAATTATCTCAAGATCGATTACTCGCAAATATGAGATCGCCGTCTCCAGTAAAAAATGTCAAAAAAATATCATTACTAATTCAAATGAAATTTTTCAAAGTGAACAAAACCTTTTGAAAGTATTGTGTATTGGTGTGCCATCAATCAGGCCACGGTGCCAGCGCCCCCAGCGTCGAGGATATTAATTACCCGGTATGGGTGCACGAGCTGGCGGCGCGTGCGGGCGCCCGCCCCGCGCCGGCCGCACCGCCCGCACCGCCAGCAGAACCAACGGTGCTCTTCAAGAAGACGACATGCTTTTGCTGAACCTTACGATATAAATCTTTAAAAAAAATCACTCACTAACTAACTATATGTTTTCTAGACTAGATCATTCGATGTCTAATAAGCTTGAGTAATTGTATAAAATTTTATTTACTAATAATTTTAACTATAGTATTACAAAAAAAACAAACAAAAACTATGGTGTCATAGCCATCATTAACTAAACCATATGCGGTATAAAATTGTAGTTACTCGTGAAAGTAATTTAAGTGTCAGTTATATTTGACTCGTAGGTAATAATTTGTCGAAGTAATTTCCTCTGCGGACGCTACCGTGCCCGCATCCCGCATACAGCCCGCGTCCCCCGGCCTTGTTCGGTATAAGTTTATCTCAGTTTACACACGTTGACGCCCGCTATCTGTCCGTCCGTACCGCATTGACTGCGCCCGGTCCGCTGCGGCCCGGACGCTGTGGGCCGCACCAGGGCTCACTACTTTGTTTACTGAAACCAACGAAATTACGCTTTATTAGCTTTTACGTTATGTGATTAAGAATCTATACCATGCCAATGAAGAAGTAATCTGAACATTGGGTATAAATCAATATAATTTACGATAGGTCACTGGCCTCCCTCAGTCAAAAGTGTCACAAGATCCTTGTCATAACGTATTTGTCTTGTCATGGTTCTCTTTTATGTCAGAATTAACCGCGACAATATCTTTATTTCCAGTACAAATAGTTTTGCTACAGCAGTCTTTCTCAAAGTAGGCGATTATAAAACAAAGCTGTGCTGTATAATTGGTAATTTCGTTTACTTAATAGTATTTTAAAATATTACAAATAATAAAAAAAACTGGCGCAGGCGGCGGTTTTTATTTCAATCAGTTCTAATTTATAAACTAAAATTTAAGTAATGCAATTATGGTTTTTAAGTTTTAGGGGTGTATTAGTATTGTATTAAGATTTTATTATCAAAGGGGGCGGCAAGAGAAATAAGTTTGGTAATCCCTGCACCACAGCATCGAACAAAAAACATTTAGAATCATGTAATTTGTGTTTACGCACATCATTCTTTACTAGACAGTTCGAGGTCATTGACCCGCACATTTTTATTTAAAACGCGCAGATCAAACAACCTTAGCAACCGGCACGCCACCACGCCGCAGTTATCTGGAACAGTTCACACAGTATGCCAGCAATGCACGCGGGGCCCGCATCCTCGCCGACCTTGCCGCAAACTATTGAGTACATTCCAGAGATTTACATTATCGTCAAAGATTCAAAAGTTAATGCGAGTATATAACTGTATTTCTTGTTATTTTATTTTAAATTAGTTAACAAATAAGAAGTAAATAAATAAATAAATGTGCATTTTAAGGAATACGAACATTTACTTAACTAAACTTTTTTAGAAATTTGTGTGCCTATATGTATTTCGCCATTTTGACACTGACGGCAACGGTTGTTAGCGGTGGTGAGGAGTCGAACTAATAATAGAGATAGAACGAACCGTCAGTAACATCAACGGGCGCGTTAAGTCGGAACGAAGCAAAAGCTGTCATTTCCAAGCAACGACCTATCCACCGGATACTATAGAGATCGTAGAGAGCGTTTATTTTTTTCACATTTTTGAATTTCAATTTAACCTCAAAGCTCGACATTACAAGTTGCCAGTGCCATCGACACAGTTTTTGCTCATAATGTCGTGTGTAGCGCTGGCGGGTTCGCGCCATAATCGAGCTGTCAGCTGCAAACGCGCGGGAAGCAAAACTTTGATTAAAAGCAATCCAATCAAGTAAACTGGCGGGAATGGCGGGAATGGCGGCCGTGCCTAGATAATGTGCCGTGAGAAATTCACAGGTGGGGGCGTTTCATTAAAACGCCGACAGTTTTCGTTTGTTTGAATTTGAGGTTATGCGTACGGTGTTGTTAGATAAAAAAATTAACTTTTTTTTTGTAATTCTTTTAAACCGTTGTTTCTTTACAACCATCTCCTAAAGGAAAACCCTCTTCGGTCGCTTATGTAATTTTAAACAAGTTTTTTTTTTCAAGTTTCAAAAAACTAGCGTCATTTAAATAAGGTAATATCAATAATAGATAATTTTCCAGGAACGTTCTCCTTACCATGTTGTATTGAAATGTTTTCTAAATCCCTTGATAACATATTCAACTCCCAATTTTTGTAAATAGATCTAAGAAGTTATCTATTAAATGTTTGGTAGAGTTTCATCCATGTGTAAGCATTTATTCCAACGTGACATGTCACTGCAGTTTCTTGTAAATTATAATCATATTAAAATCGAGTTCACCCTTTGACAGTTCACCATCAATTTCTCTCAGATTCAAAAGGCGTCTCTTGGTCCCGATGGCGACCTGTAATCCTGCCTGCTTGCAACTCGAGTGTCGGCGCCGCGGGTGCCGCTGACAGCTCGATTACCCCTCCCCCCGCGCGCACCCGCACCCCGCCCTCCGTTAAACCAGTTTCAACCAGTTTCAGCTAAATATTTGCACACGCTTCAAACTTCGATGACAGATATTTCGGCGGGAAACCGTTAGCCAAAATGGCGGCACGTTTGCTTTTTAATTGGATTCGACTGAAAGTTTTATTGGCTTTCACTACTTACAAATTTGCCCTTTCTGTTTGTTTACGGATGCATTTATATGGAATAAATAGATACAATCGCGGCGTTCAATTTGATTAATTTCGATTCTCCGATATTCACGACAGATTAACCAAAGCACGTAAATTACATTTAATTATTAATTTTAATCGAAAATAAATTATAATTTGACAACGAAATATAACATTTACAAAATTCGGTTCGGAAACATGACCGGGAAATTCCCTGGCAGTCCATTTTAATTTAAAACATACCTCTTTTAATATGAACTGCACATTATTAAGAGATGACGAAAATAATTTTTCTATTTGTTTAAGATTGACACGTGACAAAGGGAACATTGCACTAATGTTACATAAATGAGAAACTTCATATGTCAGCAGGAACCTCAAAATATAACAAATCTGGATGAAAAGAACAGAGATAGATTACTGTCTAGAATTACGGTTAGACTAGGCTGTTTTTGTTTAATTTCGCGAGTACAAAGTCGAGGCGGGGCCTAGTTATTACAAAATGAGTTATTCAATCGTGAGGTTTTCCAAAGTGATTATTCGACTTTCAGTAATGAAAAAAAGATCAAAAATCAATGTAATATATCTTGCAATAGCCTAGTGGGTACGGACTACTGAATCTAGCGGTCTTGGGTTCGAATCCACTTGATTATGTACCTAATTCATGCTTTTTTCAGCTTAAATAGAATTGTTATAAGATGTATTAGTAAATTAACAAAACACTATTTATTTTTAAAAGTAAAAGAATGATGTGCCGGCAACGCGCACGCGGTGTGGAGTTGTTACTGGCAACACTGAACGGTTTCTGTCCCGCTTTTTATGATTGTTTGCGCTTGGAAAACTAGCTACCAATGATAAAAAGCAAACTGGCTCTGTTTAGGTCACAATCAATAAGTTGGTTTTTATGTTTTGGACAAGAAATATAGCTTTAGAGACATTATTGACACTAAAGTTAACGATAAAAGGACATTTATAAAAACAATTTTTTTATCAAAGTACTCGTCAACACGAAACGGACCCAAACCCGAAGTCGCGTCGATTAACAAAGTCTCTATGGCCATCTTCCAGCTTCATCATCAGCTCTGTGCTGCAATTGCATTGTCATGCGACTTACATGCGTGCAGAATGTCAGCTCGCACGGAAACTGGGAAATGGATCAAATTTGACTTGCAACATTTCATTACAGACGCGGTGAAGATAAATAAAAGCTTGTAAAAAAACAATACAGTCACTGACATGACGATACTTTTCAATAATTCCAATTGATATATATAGCAAAAAGATGATTTAAGTCGCTAGTAAACTTTTATAATTTTATATTATTATTTACAAAACAAATCAATAGTGTTCGGTTTTTTATTTACAGTTCGTGCGAGAAACTTAGAGGAATTATATCTACACAATAATACACGTTCACATAAACGTGTGAAACCAGTGTTTATGTTTTTCTTAAGTAAATAACGCGAACGAATTTTCACGAAGACAGTTAAAGTTGATGTGGTTATAAATTAAAAACTCATTAAATTTATTGACTTTTTATTTATGTCTGAATTTCGAAGGATGTATGATCAACAACGCACGCGCATGTTGAACCGATTTAATTTATTACACAGACGTTGTATGCAGCGACGTGTCGATCTAGACACAAGCAGTAATCGGTACAGCCTTGAGATTTTAATTGTGACTGAAGAAACTGAAACAAGCGCGGCGCGGCACATATCAAACGAATCAATTTGGTCGCTTCAGATAAATAAAGCGCGGGTCCGGAGGCTGCGGTTGACAGCCGGCTGCGAGGGATGGCCGCCGCAGATGTTGCCCCGGCCCCGGCGCCCCCGGCGGCCCCCTGCCCCGCGCCCTGCGCCCGCCCGAAGGATTACAATTATCGATGTTTGAGAAAAAGGTGGCCGGCAAGTGTTCTGTACATTCCCGCTAATGATCGCGCTTCTTACGCTGCAGGAGTGGGTTGATTTGTTGAATTTACAAAATAACCAATCTAGATGAAATCCGGTACAGATACGTGGAGGACCGCATTCTATGGAACGTGTTGTCGAAGGTGTCCAGGCGGCGGGCAGGCCGGACTCGATGGTGGACTTCTGTCGGGAATAGCATATAATAATAAGTTTGTTTAAATTCCGTCGCGGGCGCCATCTCGCGGGACTATAAATCAGCTGTAACATGCGAGGGCGGGTAATTTCAAAAATTAAGCATAAAAATTGACATTAGCGCGGCGACAGGCCGGGCGGCGGCCGCCGGCGCGGAGGCAGCGGGCGCGGAGGCGGCGGGCGCGGAGGCGGACGCGGAGGCAGCGGGCGCGGAGGCGGAGGCCGCGCTAAGCGCCGTTATACCGTACGATTTCCTAAATGAAAATCCATATAACACGCCAGCGGGCGGCACATGGCGGCCGACAGCGCGCTACGGATACTGGATATGGCTTGCACGTACCTTTTAAAAATGTCAATTACAGAGTTTTGTTGAATTAAAAAAAATTACAGTTTTGTTATTAGTAATGAAAATATCTAGCATTGTTTGCTGTAAGTCATTTTTATTTCGATAATATTATAACTTGGTAGCATCTTTAACAGGAATAATAAAATGAATATAAAAACACATATTAAAAACGTATTCATGTAACCATTGGATTTCACTGCCGTGACACGAGTGTGTGAGTGTTGTTATTTGTCAACGGGAATGAGAAAAAAATAATATTATAATTTAATACAACTGTTCGGACCTTTATTAAAACACTACCAAAGTATATTCTTATTAACACACTTCTACTTTTCATAGTTGTAATAAAAAATATAGTTTCATATATTCTATATCAAGTGATCACATCCAGTGCACATTTATCAATGGCAACATTCATTAAAATTTCCGCCGCCGGCCGTCGCGCGCACCTGGCGCCTCGCCTGGCGCGCGACCAACGAGCGCATTGTTTTGCTCCGCATACATCGCCGCGCTGCAACCGCCGCGCGCTCGCGCAGTGCGAACATAACTGCCTATGTATACTAAAGTATCGGCGTATTATTAAAAACGTAATTTAGTGTAAGTAATAAAAAGAACTGGGTACTAGTACCACATACCTCCTCGTAGAGTCCTGGGCAGAAGAGTTACCTGGTGCATCACGACCGCGCAGAAGATAGGTGTCCAGTGTTAGTAACTTCGCATACAATCTACCGCGTCTACTTTTACAAATTTTACTCTATTCGTAATCTCATTTTTATTGAAGCAATTTTTTTTTCTGCTGCTAAAATGAATTACAAAAAAAAACTTAACTAGAGGTTAATTTATAGCTCAGTTAATAACCAAAAGGCAACTGAAGTTATGTACTTGGCAAGCAAGTTTGCAAGAACAGTAAAACTATGAAACGGCCCACGTACAAAACTTACTTTATTACAAAAACCTTGAAAATGTACAATAATAAATATATACTTGTATTAATTAATAAATTCAATGATTTATTGATCATATTATATCCCACTTTATACTAGAATGATTTATTAACGCTTTCATATATATATTACTATAACACAGACTCAATAACTTCTAAGAATTTAGAATATGCTAGTTCGAAGCGCCAATAGCCTAATGGACTATCAATACCGATCTAGCGGTCTTGAGTCTGCATTGCATCCCGCCATTCGACTATTGTAAATTATATCCTAGCACAAGCTTCTTCAAGCTTACTTAGTTACAAGAAACATTAATAAAAAAACTTCTAATATTGTAATTTTATTGAAAAAAAACTGGTGTTGTGAAATGGGTTACACAGCCTACACCCTATGTCCAAGGAGTTGCTATATGGCGCGCTACAAAAGATGGCCGTCAACAAAAAAAAAATCGTTTTCTATTTTTTTAAATTTGACTTTTTTAATTTTTGGAGTGTCTCATCTGTTCATTTCTATTTAATACATCATTTAAAATATCGTAATTTTATTTATTATCTCATACACAGTCGTACAACAAACACTCCATACACCCAAGCTACATAACATTATGTATCCGCTCTATCAGACACACTTCGTCCTAACAAAACAGGAGTTCCATCAGGCCGGGAACTCGGCACGTGTACAGTACTATATTATCTATATATCACACGATATTTCACCTAAACAGACTATGAATAGAGTTTATTTTTATGTGATGTGAGTATTGTTAAGTTGGGCTAAAGGGAAGCGAAGATGTGGACCAAGATTTGCATACTGTGGGGCGGAAGCCGGGGGCGGAGTCCCGCGTGGGAACTGCCACCTGCCAGCGTGTAGACAAGATAAAAGGAAACTTTTGATAAGCCTGCCATGAAACGTATTAAAATGATTATAATTTTAAAATAACTATATGGTTAGTTTTGACATGTTCTCGACAACGAAGCTGTTGGGAAAATAAGAAATTGAGTAAGGAAAAAAAACACTGTTTACTATTCAGATCGTCACTTGTCTTCTCTACGCCATCACAATGTTCATCCTTTTTAAATACACACTGTTTTAAAACAAGCTTTTATTTATCTTCACCGTGTCTGTAATGAAATGTTGCAAGTCAAATTTGATCCATTTCCCAGTTTCCGTGCGAGCTGACATTCTGCACGCATTTAT
>JAODUI010000019.1:279857-312866 GCA_027563995.1 Papilio gigon | reverse complement strand
CGTTTATCTCTTTTATTACTAGTATTTCAATACTATTACAACAAAAAAACTTTATCAAATCAAATCTTCCTACTTGACACATGAAATAGCAAAGTAAAAATTGTATTCGGCGTCGCACCTGCCCCGCACCTGCTGCCCGCCGCCCACCACCCACCCCCTGCGCCCCACACCCCTAATCTACCCCTTTGTTCTCGCTACGAATGCTGAAGGATTCTTATGAAAATCGAAAAAAACTTAAAATAGTATTTTCTTACCAAACGTCTAACTAATTAAAAATTTATAGTAACCAATGATCGCCCACGAACACGCAAGTGAATGATTATTTTATCTATGTTTTAAAAATAGCTGTACTCACCTCTCTAAACTAACTTTAACTGTAGCACAGTTATCCGTTCGCGTAATATCTTCAAAAAGGCATATAAATTATTTGAATTATTTTTCTTAATTTACTAATATTTCGTTTACTACTCCAACGAAGCTACGCTCGTGTTAGGATATGGTTTACAATAGTCGAATAACGAGATTCGATGTTTAAACTGTTGACCGGGAATCTGTACCCTTAACCATTAAGCTACTGGCGCTTAAGCTACTTGCTTCGTTATATTATTAAAACGGAAATCAATCAGTTTGCTCTCAAACCTCAGCCCCAGAGTACAGGTTCCGCTGGCAGTACAGGGAGGTGTCTGGAGCTCGCCGCGCACTTGACCGCGCCGTCGGACCTGACGACCGCCAGACGCTGCACACGCACAGAGCAGAGTGCGCACAGACTGACACACGTATTTATATATACAACGTTAACTTAATGAACTTGCAATTAAATATCGATTCCCCTTCGTTGTTTTTAAACTCGATCTATATATGTTAAGCGCCAATAGCCTAATTGTTAAGGGCACGGATTTCCGATCACGCGGTCGAGAGTTCTAATCTCTCTATTCGACTATTGTACACAATATCCTAGCACAAGTGACAACTTAGTTGGAGTGATAAAGAAATGCCAGCAAGTTAACAAAAATCTCCTGATATTTAGAAATGATATTTTATGTTTAAACTATACTTCGTCAATTTATGACTTTACTCAAAGTTGTATTATTGTATTATTTATATTATTCAACGGTTTTTTTAAGTGTCCATTTATACCAATCAATAATTCAATGAATACCTACAAAGATTCACTACGATTAGAACATACTTAACAAATCTTGAACTAGAGAATTTTAAATACATTGTGCGGTATCTGTGCGGGCAGGTTGTCTGCGCTGGCCTGGCTCGTGTTATCGAGCGCTCCATTAAAATATTTCCTCCGGCAACACTGACCAGTGTCCGCATAGCGCGGGTGTCCGTCAACACCGCCCAACACACGCCGCTGCAAATAACGACCAGCGTGGGAGGACCCGAGCAGCGGCCGGACGTCGAAACATCCCAGGAAAATTACATTTGCACATGTTTACACATTCGCAAACTTTTTCGTGCAATTTACATGTTTGTTTGTTTCCTTTTTTAATATAATGTTAGTATGTTTTTGTTAATTTACTAACATTTCTTGTATCCATTCATTGTAAGCTTGTAAACGCTTGCGTTAGGATACGATTCACAATAGTCGAATGGTGGGATTCGAACCTACGACAGCTAGATCGGTAGTTTAATATTTTATTTTTATTTTAGACGTTCTGAAGGACGTTATCGGCCCTAGATCTAGAACTAGACCTAGGTATCGTCTGTATAGTCGAAACCTGAACTATTTGTGTTCTCTCAAAGTAATTGAACGCGTGTTTGTTGCAGATGGAAGCGAAAGTGAAGGAGGAAGTCCCGGACAAAGACTACCAGCCCGGCACCACGGACCGGCGGAAATGTATGTGCCGAGTATTTTATTATGAACAATGAACCACTCTCTAACTAAGTTAAAATAAACTTACCAGTAAATATAATTCGAAACTAATTCACGTTCAACCCTTTCAAGTCTCTCTCGTTTTCATTTGGTTCCGGTCTACTGTGTGTTGAAAAGTTTTTTATAAAAGACTACACACGGCCGCCAGATTTGACCTACGGCAGAGCTTCAATTATCAACCTGTCCTTTTCCCTACGAGGGTCGGCACAGTGTGTACTCCATACATCTCTGTCAGTTCATATCTGAACTCACACACTTTTACGCATATCCTCTTTCACACAATCCTTCTTCGGTCTTCATCTAAGTTACTGCAGAGTTTTCAATACATAAATTTGAAGCATCAATAGCCTAATGGTTGGGGGTAAGGATTTCTGATCACCTGGTCGTGTATTCGAATCCCGCCATTCAACTATTGCAAATCATATTCTATTACACTCGAGGTTCGTTGGAGTGGTAAAAGAAATATTAATAAATGAACAAAAATCCGTTAATATTTCATAGAAAAATGCGGTAAAAAACTTAGTAATCTTTTTTAAAAATCCATACAAGTTTAAGATGACATGATGAAAGGTAAACATGTGTATCAGCGTGGATTTGCGGCGGGTCCCCGCGGGCTGCGGGCGGCGGGCTGCGGGCTGCGCGCCGTGGGCCGGGCGTGGGCAGAGCGGTGGGAACGCCCGCAGCTGGCGATCGTAATCTGGCGATAGCGGACTGAGGCACGGAGCACTCCAATACAACGATCTACCAATAACAAATGTGACAGTAAAGAGACTAGGACGACAGCTAGCTAGCAACTAGCATTTTTTGTATAAAAATATTAAGGGATTTTTCTTAATTTACTAATATTTCTTTTCTAACTAAGTTACAAACTTGTACTAGGATATAGTTTCCAATAGCCAAATAGCGGGATTCGAACTCTGGACCGCGTCATCGGAAATACTCTTAACAGTTAAACTATTGGCGACTTAATTATGTACTACAACTTAAATATGTGAATATAAGTTTTTTAAAAAACTTATATGTATGGACCATGTAAATGACCATACATTATAGTCCAAGAATGTCCATATAAATGTATGGACATTCTTATCTTTCCTGCTCTGAGTGAGCACACTAAGGTTAAAAGAACTTAACAATAGACTCAGTATCAACTAGTTTTTTTTTTTCAATTTTAACACTAGCGTTTCAACATATATTGTGTTCGCCATAACCTCATGAGTACACTCGCGAAGCGAGGCCACTTCTAGTCAGTGCCGGCTAACTCTGCGACAACCATTTCTATAAAGAGCGCTGTATTTGCGCCGACTGAATGGTTGAGTTCTGAACGCTCATTCCTCACGAAGGCAGGGTATTAGCCTTATATACATTGGGTATATTATTTGCTTGTATACAATTGTATATAGTTTGGGGAAAATTTCTTATGTAATTAAAATAATTATTGATTATAAAAGACAAATAGATCAGTGATTATGGTATCAGTCACATCGCCAAATGCTAGGCTTAAGGTTCCCCAAAGGAGAACATGGGTTATTATGATTTGATTGTATTGATTATTTAGTACTTCCCTCATCATCTGTTTGTTCACTGCTGGACATAGGCCTTCCCAATATCTCCCACAGCCTGCGGTCCGTCAGCATCCACCGACTTCCTGCCGACCGTATTTTGTCTTTGGTCATTCATTGATTTTAAAGTACAGTCCGTTGCAAGGAATCATACTCAAGCCAATAGTCTGTTTTAAGCAGTGGTCGTCAAACCGCGGCCCGCGAACCTTTTGAATATGAAATATTAGAAACCACGAATAGTTTCAATTAACTTTAAAAGTAGATTTTCAGTTGCTTTACTATAAAAAAGAAAACTTCAAAAAAAATGATTTGTTGTGTCAACTACTTAGTGCACGAATGTGCGGCCCGCATTGGTACCTCATTGTAATATTTGGCCCTTGGGTATAGAAGTGGGACAACCACTGGTTTAAAATATTAAAATACATAAACTGGATAATTTGTAAGAAAAACTCAATGATAACACTCATGTATCGACAGCAGCGCCGGCGGGTCAGTGCTCAACATGTGGTGTTTCCCGCGCTTTATAATTCACTGTGTTTGTTCTCGGGGACCACCCTTCTTGTCATCGATTACTGGCTTGCGTACCCTAGTTTATAACACCGCTAATGTGCAGTGGTTAGCAAGCTACACACGGATTTGGATTCAATCGTAAACTAATTTAATAAAAAACAAATTATAAACGTCTTTTATATTCATTTCTATTGTTAACATTATCTGCGGTAGGCGGAGGACCGCGTGCCATGGGGGGCTATGGGAAAGGCATCCGACAGTGGATTGACGATGATGACTCATTTTAAGGATGTCTATAAGTGACAATTGAACCAGTCATAAAACAGTTGTCTCTTTTTTTGTAAAGTAAAGGAGAGAGATAACTATATGTTTAATCAGTCGTTATGCAGCGGTAGAATCTCTCGATAAGCTTGTTTTGTATTGACGGGACTTTTACTGGACGATGATGATGTATGCGGGACTAACATTAGGCAAGTTTTTTTTTTATCAATAAAGCATAGCTAGGTTATTTATAGATTAGTTTAAGGCCTGTTAACTAGGCTGGAAGAGAAGGGTTTTATTAAAAAAAAACGTCGATGGTTTTAAAACTTGTAATCATTGTTTGTCTATGGCTTCGTCATGAATATTGTACGCCGGCACGCCCTCTACCGTTCAACTGTCATTAACGTGTCTACATACATACTCCACCGTGTCATTTTCTTTACATTATACTTTTTTTTCCTTTTTTAAGTACCATTTAAAAGTCGATGCTCACCCACTAATTGTAACACTATAATTTATTACTATTTTATTCAAATAATCCTACTTTAGAGGTGAAAAAATCTTATAACGAATGAAAAATACTTTTCATTTTTGATCAACGGTTTCTCTGGTATTTAAATGCGGAAGTAACTTGGCAATTTTGATTTTAAAAAAAATGCCAAGTTACTTCCGCACACATCTGCTATCTTTCAGTAAAGGTAAGCGGAGATTATTCTGAACAACGCGAACTTGGGGTAAGATGGTGATTTAAAAAAATAGATTTACTTTATAAGCAATCTAATTCGAGTCTACTATATTAGGGCTGACTTGGCCATTCTCAACCATAGCACAGTGCATTGACTTCACACATATCTTTGAATTTCTTCGCAGATATCAGGGTGCATCACGATGTTTTCCTTCATCGTAATCTTTGCTAATCGTCTTGTTTTGAAATATGACAGACACTATAATTTCATTAATTTAGCTACGACAGCGCCAAAATGGCGGAAATCATAACGGCCCAAAATTCCACGGCTTGTAGCTTGTCAGTGTTTTTAATTGAATGTGTTATTAAAATTGAAAGCGTCTCCCCTATCGTGTATTGTTCACAGGCAGATGACAGTGCGGGAGGTGGCGCCACTCGCGCCGAGAGCCCTCTAGCGGGCACCGGCTGATTTATACGATACTCGGGCCTCTTGCGTTGACATATAAATCTTTCAGCCCAGGACACTGCAGCTCGCGCAGACCTGATCACTTCGTCATGGATTCTATCCATATTTTAAACGTTTAATTATTGTACATTTTTATAACGATTACGTAATTTACTAATTGAATTTGTTAAAAAAATTTAACGTAAATACCGTCTTGTTGAAGCGACATCTAGTATATTTTGTTGAAATAAAACAAAAAACTATTTTCAATTTAGTTTTTCCAAAGATTAATAGATGGCACTAGGATCTCGTACTTTCGACAGTGGTATCGCTCCGTTCAACGTCGGTTGGATGTGTCATATTATTATACAATAAATAGTACACGCGAGGTGTTTACATTACTCATACAATATCTATCATTAGCGATATCCGGCAGTAAGTAATTTACGAGATGAAAACGCGGCCAGGGCTCCGGGCTCCGTGCTCCGGGCACAGGGCTCCGAGCGAGGTGTCGCCTGTCACACTCAGGGCTACGCTAACAGTGATGTACATTTTCTGTGTATCGATTATTGATGGTCGATAGTTTTTGTCTTTACGTTTTTTTATGCTACAAAATATAATAACAGGTAATGTTGGAAATAATAAATCTCGTTATTGATTATATTAATGTTACAAACAGCAAAAGATGGTTGTTTATTATTACGTCTTTCCGAAACAGTTAATCTGATTTTACTGTTATTAGTGTTGATTCAAAATATAGACCGAACCGACCGGCTTCGTTACCATTTTTCAATTCAAATAAACTCTCACATTTGTCATATTTTTTCTCTTATCACCTGAGATTTTTCAACTAATTATTATTTAATGCGAACTGCAGTTACTTTAAAAAGCATAATTTTGAACATAACTTAGTATCGATATAATTGCCTAGTCAGCACGTCCTCCCTACGCGCTGTAGTGTGCTGGCGACGGCGCTCCGCTAGCGTTTTCGACAAAACTTGTATTTATTCTGTCAGCGGCAGCGCCGCCACTTTATATATTGTGTTGAGAAATACTTCAAAGACACGGCCGCGGCGTCGCGTCATTAGGACTGCGGACTTTGAGAGAGAAAATATTTCATAGATAAGTGAAACTGACGAAATTGATTTTGAGTTAACAATTAAATATGACACACTACACAAAAAAAAGATGGCGCTTTTATTAATAATTATTAACATTTGTTAACAATAGTGCCATATTTTTTGTTAAATTGAACGAATAGTTACTGCTTTATGTTGAGACTAACCTAACTAGGTGTATCCTGGATGAGAGCAATCGAGGACTGAGGAGGAGTTACTGAATTGATAAAAATAAATACAAAAAGTTACTTCAGAGTACCTCAGCCACCTTCTAGTCAAAACAGGTTTAGTCGTTTCGATGACAAGCCTGGAAAAACGCGGACTTGCGGACAGACAGAAAAAATTGTATTTGCATTCTAAGCAATGCAAATACATCATGCTCGCAATGTGTTTTATTTTGTATAGAACTCACAGATAGAACAATTTTATTAATGGCATAGATAGATAATTACGTAAACACAATAGTTTGTATTACTTGTGTGGCCATGACTACAATATTACAATTATAAAAAGTTATTTTTTTTTGACAAACTGTTAGATTTATAATCGTACTAGTGTCATCTGTTGTGTAAAAAATACACTATTAATAATTATCACATCGCAAAGGTCGTTTTTTAAATTTAACACTGGAGGTGCAGGTGGAATCAAAACATACCGACTTGTTCACAACTAGAATAAGAGACATAGCACCAGACTGTAATAACTATTTCTTAAAGATGTTATAATAAAAAAATAGAATGGCAAGTCCTAGTTGCCGTGGTGAACCGCTGTTGCGATGGGCCGAGGTAAATCGCCGCCGGCCTGAGCAAACACAGAGATGAGGGGCGGCGCCGCGGACACGCGCTGTTTGTGTTGTAGCCAATCGGAAAACATCACGCGCGTGGCTTAGGATTTGCATTTTGATTTAGGCTTCATAACAAATTTGTTTTCGTACGGAATTATTTGTTGCTATCACGGAAATATTTACTATAATCCACGGAATCGTCGAGGATTTTATTATTCCGTCAGAGAAAAAAAAACTGCTGAAATACTGCACATACTTACATTGTGTTAACGTTTACTCAAATTACTGAAGGAATATAAACAGTTTATGCAATCAATGTGCCTTATTAACCTAGTATGTTTTATATTAAGTACTAAACAATTCAGTAAATAACCTACCATACATTTTATATGCCGTCTGACAAAGACGTAAACCACTTCAGTTTTCGTGTTATTCTGGGAATACTTGAATATATAATAGCTTTTAAATTTCACATTCAGTTTATAACTAAATGACATTAAACATAAAAACATTAATCTCATTTCTTCCGTCGGTTAAATCGCTTCAGTTTAAGTGCCCGCTACAAGTGTAGCCGCCGGGCGCGCGCTCGCTGTGCAAACGCGCGGGATGGGCTGCGTGCCGCCGCATGCCACAGCCTGTTTATACATCACACAACGTACACACAACGTGCTGCTCGCTGATACAAAGGAGTCTATCAAATTATTAGAATATCGAATTTCTGTCCCTCAGCTCATCGTCAGTAGGCTGAACTACAACTTGTTGGAGATGTCTGTACATAAGCGAAATAATGCGGCTCTTTGTTCGCTTACCAACTCACAAGTAAATAGTGGAGAAACCAGTTATCAGTTATTAGCAATAGATGGTGTTACTCGTCGTGTTCCGTTTTTTAAAGAATACCAAATTGTATTGTCACCTAGATGGCGCTGATTATTTAAATTCATAATTGTACTTTCAAA
Organism: Papilio gigon; assembly: GCA_027563995.1. Lineage (NCBI taxonomy): Eukaryota > Metazoa > Arthropoda > Insecta > Lepidoptera > Papilionidae > Papilio > Papilio gigon. The sequence continues at coordinate 304,660 of JAODUI010000019.1, read as the reverse complement.
CTTTTGATCTTAGAGAAACTAAAAGAGTACTAATAATTTCCTCTATGTTAACGATGTATATTGTTGCAGCGACGACGAGCAAGGAGCGGCGGTCCCCCGAGCAGGAGGAGAGCGGCGTATCACCCACGCCCGGCCCCGCCAGCCCGCAGAACAACGGCACCACTGGTCAGTACTGTCTCATGATTGCTTAACATTTTAGTTATCATGCAAATACCATCTAAATGCCACTCCTAGAATCATAACATTGTCATTAATAGATTCCCTCAGTATAGATGTACCTAATCTAAATCATATCAAATGCAACCACAGCAGAAATGTATCATTTTTGCTTTGTTCGAAGTCCATAATTGAGTTCGGTTGGTGACCGACGCTCAAGTCAATCAGACGTCAAGTACAGTCGTACGTCAATGAGTGGTGTACAGACACTTTACAATGAATAAGCTTAAGCTTGGTGTTAAGTTATTACGTGTGTGTCGCAGGGCTGTCGACAGAGCCGCCGTCGCCGCCGCGGGGTGAGGGCGCGCGGCCCGCGTTGCAGCGCCTGCGCCGCTTCCTGTCCGCGCTGCAGCAGTTCGCGCCCGAGGGCGGCGCCGACACCGGCGACAGGGTGCGCCAGCTCATCTTCAATCTTGTCGTAAGTGGACGTACTGCTGTCTACCTTTCTTAAGGGCTTCCGATATTTTATTATACAGTAAACTTAGTCATATGACGATCATGTTATACCCATTAAGAATTTAGGTCACTTTTATTTATTAAGTTATTGTTTTTTCTCTCAAGGCGGGTACGATGAGCATCGAGGAGTTCCAGGCGGGCGTGCAGGAGTGCACCAACTACCCGCTGCGCGCCTCCGTGCCCGGCTTCCTGCGCGCGCTCTTGCCCCTCGCGCAGCGCGACCTGCACGCGCGCGCTCGACGGGCTAAGCAGGTATACTACGGACATTTTCTTTATTATTACCACCGGCTACCGGCTCCAGAGTACGATATAGCACCGATATTCTAAAGTAATTGCAACACTGGGCGATATTTCCACAAAACAGTAAAGATTGCCTAAAGCGCTTAGCTCCTAAGTGCGAACCTAATTATCTAGCTTCTAATAAAACATGGTGGTATGCAGACGCCGCTCCAGTACATCCGCGGGCACGAGCACCTGGTGCTGGAGGGCTGCGGGGAGGCGGCCGACATCTTCGCGCACCAGCACCCCGGCGAGCCCAGCAAGCGCCGCGCCAGCGACCCGTCAGTTATTACTCATTTTTTTTTCAAAATCATCATTCAAGCTTGAAACATTTTTGCTTCTCGAATTTAGTTACATGTTAACACAGTTAGTATTGTCGAAATAACAGACAATATGTCGCACACGTTCCGTGAGAGGAAACTGTCGATACAGTTATTTGTAGTTCAATTACAAACCACAAATCTATTAACAACGTCGTCCGGAATTGGTTTAAAAAGCCGTCAAGCAAATATCAAAGCTGTACGCCGGACAATAATCGTCCGGCGCAGGTGTGTGCGCCGGACAGGCAATTTGTTCCGCGGGAACTCTCGCGAGGCGCCCCCTCCCCGCACGGTCCCGCTGACCTCACACCTACCGTATAGTGCTGCAAACTTATAACAGTTACAGTCGAATATCACTGTCATTTTGCTAGGTTACAACCTGTTATAATACCTACTGTGGTTTACTGTTATCATTACAAATGTTGTTCTTTTATTCGTTTAAAAAATAAGGGACAGAGATAACAAGATTATGTGATTGTTTCCATATGAGAACACTTTGTTTAAGAAATTTCACCGACTCAAGAAACATGATTAAAATACTCAAATAAGTAACAATCGTAAAGCAAATGCAATATTTCTTTTTAGGTAAAGATAAAGATTTACAATTATTTACAAGATTTTTGTTAATTTGAGGCTATTACTTGAGATAAATTAATACGTTTTTTTAACCGTTTCAATAACGTTATTTGTACTGCTAGAATAACATATTTGATAAATTAGCACATCCCTATCTGTCAAGCACACCTCGTGTGGTGGCGGGGTAAAGTTTTTTGCGGTGTGACGTGTGACGTTTGTGTGAGGGCGGCGCGATTGTGCCCAAATTGCCTGTCCTGGCACAAGTACGACTATTTCATCATCAAATAGAACTTGTTATTGGATGTTAGTGAATTTTATTTGATTGTAGGAACTGTTAGGATTTGTTACTTTTCATAAAAACCTCCTTGACCAAGAATACCAATTATTTTTCTCTTCGCAATGTTATTTTTTTATATAAATTCTGATGTCGACATCTCACACGTTTCCTTTAAATACAAAGTATATGACAGCCCTGTTGTCAGTTCTACTATACATTTTAGTTTATTGAAAGCATCTTAATTTAAAACTAAAAACTAATTTCAATTTCTAATTAACGCCTGTCACTAAAATAATAGCAATTACTACAGTCAGAAGTTTGATCGTCAACTAATTGCCGCGCGGCAGCCGGCAGGCGCTAGTTCACCGCGCCTCTCAGACACAGCCGTGCACGACATATGTTCTAACAACTATATCTAAACTACGGACAGAAAGTTTTGAGTTAGCTATTTCACTATGTCGTTAGGGACTTGTGGTTATCAATTCAATTTTAAAAGAAGTGTAAACACACATGTTATAGATTCTGACATTCTTACGCTAGTAGAACCCAAATGATTGCTTTACGTTTTTAATGCTAAAGCCTTTAGTCATATAAACTATATGCAAAAGGCTTCACATAACACTAAAGCGATGATTGATCATAATTAACTCGGAGTTTTTTTGTAAATCAAAAGCCATAGGAAGTTTTCCGCTAGCCGATCCCTTGTTATGCCTAACTTATCGACATTCGTACAATTTGGCACAACGGCACAGCTTTAAATTCCGGCGGGGGCACTCGTTGGCCCCATGTGCGTGGAGTTATGCGCCCGCAAAATTATTAGAACACGGGACCGCCGGTTCGTTGCCGTAACTTTGCCAAACGATCCTACGTACACCATATGCCTTTTCCATTTTGAGTCTTACAAGTTTGTTGACGCAATTTTTTTAATAATTCTTTAAATCTGATGTACATAGAGAGTGAAATTTCAGATTTAAGTCATTTATTTAGTCGCCTGACACGCGCCTACATAAAAGTAACAGCAAAATTTTATAAAAAAATAATCGCATCATTTTTCAAACAGGCGATTAGTTCTTAATTATGTCAAACAAAAAATACCATAAGAATGCTACCTTTATATAAATAATATTCTGCTACAAAGCTATTGAATACTTTCTACTTTAATATCGTTAGTGAATATTACAAGTACAATTAGGCTCGATTAGTTTTAACTACTAAATAAACAAGAATTATTATTACTATTCATGCAAACTATTATCGCAAAAAGCACATACAGGCGTTTGTTGGCACGTGCTATAGCCCGCCGTTAGCGGGGCTCGGATTCATAATGAATTGAACGCAATCCAAACGCCGCCATAGATTACTATCGGCGTTCAAACGCAGCGGCACAGACAATGCGTGCCATCGGCCCCACGCCATTGCATCGCGTGTCAAGTTACAAGCTATAAGCTTGGTTATCTGTTGTTAACCCATTCTTTAATCTCTCAAAATCCTCCGAAATCACTAAAGATGCCTTTACAACACCTTCTTCTAAGAAGTGGTGTGTCAGTTTTAAGATACAGTCTACCTTCTGTGTTTCAAATAAGATTATATGAGACCTGACTAGCTAAAACTCATTGAGTGGCCCTTTTCGAATGCGGGTAGAGTTACATTAGGACCCTATCGGGAAGGAAACTCTAAGCTCCGTCGCACAATTATCGATGCATTGAAATTCTAAATAACTCGCTTCCCGCTCTCCCTTTATACCAAACCTATTTATTTCTATTCTCAAAACATTTAAAACAAAGTTTAGCTTTGTCTTCCTCTTCCATTGTCGTATTAAAAGCATTCATAATGAACATTCAATGAATTCTCAACTCTTTTTATTGTAAAGTTCTGATAACTTAAATATAGCTTCCAACAGTAAAGTCCTTTGTTTTTGGTTTTGTTCATTGCTTTAACTTGTTGTTCAAAGTATTCCTATTGTTCTTTACTCATTCATTTATTTACGAACCATAGAGATGCTTTACGTCATAGTATTTTTCAAATTAGCTTTTGTCTGCGACTTTATCCGCGCTCAATTAAAAAAACAAACTTGTCTATGCTCTATTCCAGACAGTAATAATTAATCTCTTTGGCAAATTGCATCTAGATCTGTTGGGTCGTTTAAATTTACGTAATAAACATCTATACATATAAAATTTCGCATTTATTTAGTAAAATCTAAATCTGTACATTCAGCCCTTGTCCTTTCATTTTTTCTAACGTAAACTTTAATTCCTTAGATTCTACGAGGCGTCACAATCAAATGGTTCTCACGAGGAGTTCCCGCCGCAGGCCAAGCGAGCGCCCTCCAACCTGCTGCTGAACCCTTCACCCTTCCTCTGCCCGTTGCCCAGCAACGCCAGCCTGTTCGACTACGGACATCCCTACCCCGCTTACCACGGCGTGCAGGAACCCGCTTACGAGAGACGAGATGGTAAAAATTTACCGAAACTAGTTAGTTTTAACCGAAGTTCCCGGAAGATTATATCTCCGATTAAAAGAAAAAAAAAACAGCAAGTTTGTTTATAAATATTAACTATGCTAAACGAAATCAGTTTTAAATTTTTTCAATAATTCAAAGTTCAAATCGATTATTCATTATAAAATATGTTTTGTACTGTTATTTATAACCCCATAAATTGTTTGTGCATGACAACCTTTGTAAACTCTCCGCTGTCTCTGGCTGTCAATGACAGATGACATTAGATTTTGGCGCGCGAAAAACGTCCGTAATTACCACTTTTATTCTAACATTGAATTTAAAAATGGACATTAGATATTCAAAATTTCTTACTATATATCAGCTTTTTGCTTATATTTGTAATCAATAACTTAACGTAAGTATATCTCTGACAGAATATATACATAACACATAGAACATAGGATAAAGTCGACGTCCTCCTCGGGGTATACTTGGACAACATAGTGGCACATACACCATGGAATTAATTGTAAAATTCCTCCCAGGTGGTATATCAGTGCGCGACGTGTCATCGATGAACGCGTCCCTGGGGGAGGCACGCGGGGCGGGGGGCAAGGGGGACGACGAGTGGCGCAACATCAACACCATGCTGAACTGCATCCTCAGCATGGTCGAGAAGACCAAGCGCGCGCTCGCCATACTGCAGCAGAGAGGTACACGCCTTCAATGACGGTTACACTCCAACGAAATCCTCGTTTACTCTCTAGTTGGAATTATTTACAGGTTGTAATAATTTCATCACGTGTGTACAGGTCTAGAGTCGACAGAAAGTAATGAGATAAAGCGTGCGGCGAACGAGATCATGGCATCTGCGGTGAGACAGACGGAGGAGCGCGTCGCTGAGGTCAGGAGACGAGCTGAGGATGCTGTTAATCAGGTAACAAATCACAGCACCGTGGGCGAGAAACTCATAAGGGGCGTATCTTAAGTTTTTTGGAAAACGTCAAGTGCTGTCTACATCAGTTGGTTGGTGGAGTTATAAAGTTTGTGTTGGCGAGGCGTGACATTGCTCCCTCTCTTGTCAACAGCCAGTTGACGCTTGACATTTGCGTGCAGGTGAAGCGGCAGGCGCTGCTGGAGCTGCAGCGCGCGGTGGGCGCGGCGGAGAGCAAGGCGCTGGAGCTGGTGACGACAGAGCGCGGCAAGGAGCGCCGCCTCACGCCGCCGCCGCACGACACTCCCGCGCCGCAGCAGAACGTCAGTAACACTCAAAACAAAATTAAAGCTAAAACTAGCGTCCACACACAACGATGAATAATACAAGGTTGCAAACTTGACTGCTGATTAAAAATGTAAGGGGACAAGTTAACGACTCCGAGTACGGCTAGTTGATCAGTACAAAAGTTACCAGAGATGTTCACGCGGAGGTACAATTGAGTAATTTGTTACTGTTATGTTAGTGCTGCTGGAACTGCGGCCGCAAGGCGCAGGAGACGTGCTCGGGCTGCAACGCGGCGCGCTACTGCGGCGCCTTCTGCCAGCACAAGGACTGGGAGAACCACCACCAGGTGACACACCACATACACGAAATTACGTTATTTCGAGACGAGCAGCTTCTTCATAGACATTATAACATCTTCAACAATCCCGCAGGTCTGCAGCGGCCGGGACCAAAAGCCGACCGCTCTGCACCGCACCTCTCCGCCGACTACCGTCACCCCGCTCGCCAAGGCCTTGCCCCGAGCAACCACCCCCATCTCCGCAACCGGGACCAGTCAGAACACGGTCACCACCGGCGCCGACACCAGATTGTCACTAACGACATTGAACTCGGCTGACCGGTTGCTGGCCAACAACCAGGATAGAAACCTTCCCGGCAACTCTGACAGGCTAACCCTGGCCAACCTGTCCACAGCCCAGGGTCTCATAGGAGGCATTGGAGGGAAGAAATGACGCATCAACAAGGAGATACTGGCTAATGCCACTAGGTACCCCAGAAAAGTTAGGAGATAAATTGCTTTTGATATAACCTTCAAATTAAGGTTAGCTGTCAAAATAGTGTAAAACCACTGATCTCTATAAATAGATATTTCCCCGCTTGTAAATGACAGCTTTGCTTCGTTCCGAAATAAACATGACTGTTGACGTCACTGACAGTAAACTCTGTATCAATTATTAGTTCGCATCCTCACCGCCGCTATCTAACGTTGCAAGTGGCGCCAAAATGGCGGAAATTAAACAGGCACAAAATACTACCGCTTGTAGCAAGTCCATATGTAGAGGTCAGTGTCAGTGAGTTGAACGTATCAAATGTCAAAAACAAAATGGCAGGAAATGTAAATTGTCTAATTTGTTGGTTGTAATAATTTGTTGATTTATTTAAATAGAAGTTATAAGATGAGGTAAGATAAGGGCCATTTTGCGCAATTACGTTCACAATTCATTATGTATTTGTATATGTGTAGGTTAGGAAATGTAAATGTAAATTTTGTTTATATAACTTTAAACTTGGTGGTTTTTACTAATATAATGTTCGTAAGAAACGGAATTACTTGGCAAGCACGTTGCGAGTGTGCTGCAACCTTACGTGGGTCGTACATCACACGTGACAGATTCGCGTCATCTCGTAGACATCTTAAAAGATACTAGGGTTGAAGGAGGAGACCACGGTCAGTTTAGACGTTGATTCGCTTTTCACCAATGTACCCTTAAAAGATCGTATAGATGTTATAAAGGTGGATCTCATGAAAAATAACATCCCGGTGGAACATGCCAAGTCACTTGAACACTGTCGGGTCACGAGTCACTTCTCATACAAGGTCAGTATTATAAACAGATTGTTGGCGTGGCCAGGGCGAGCCCGAGAACTCGAACAACAGTCTTGGTCGTAGAATTAGGAAGACGGTAGACCGATATGGCTACCTGTAACATTTTTCGTACTAACGCATAATATACAGTCACCCGTGAGCGTGGCGCACGGCGGCGCACGGCGGCGCATGGCGGCGCACGGCGGCGCACGGCGGCGCACGGCGGCGCATGCTGTGCATCAAAGTCGCTAGTCGCGGGGAGGAACCCGTCTCTTACGAACATTATGTTAAATTTACTTCGTGCCATAGACTGCAAACAGTATTTGTAAAATGTATGTAAATATTGTTATTAGTTGTAGCGAAGGTTGCCGCGCTCGAGGAAAAACTATTAAATCACTGTAAGATAATGGTGATTTAATAACGGTGCAAGTGTACAGACGATGTAGTTCGCTTCAAGTTTGTTAATACTATAAAATCTATAATAGAGTATCTTTACCAGTTATATTCTCGTATGAATTCATCAGAACACTTTAAAGGCAAATGATTCATAACCTAAAGCGCCGATAGCCTAATGGTTAAGGGTACGGCTTTCGCACCACGTGGTGGGGAGCTCGAACCTCACCATTCGACTATTGTCGTGGACCATCTCCTAGCGTCAAAGAAATATTAGTAAACTAACAAAAATCTGCTAATATTTTTATTACCATAAAACAATTATAAATATTTTTCATACAAAATTGATAAACGAGAGTCGATTTTCGAAATGTCATTTTATATTGTAAATGACAACACTGAGATAATTTACTCAAAACATTTATAGGTTATAAATCTTTTTAAGACGATAATTACATTAAAATATATCTTTGCCCATCGCAGCTTGGCGCGTTTCGAATTCACAATAACTTTCTCGTTAAATTGAATATTAAGAAGAATGTACAGTAGCCGGGTGCGCGTGCGCCGGCCGGCGCGCTGTCGCACGTAAATAAGAGCTAGATGTGTGAAACTGCACCTTTAGTATTTATGGTAACAAAAACTGCATGTAAATAAACTAGAAAATTTTATTGTATTCACTTAATAATTATCTTTAAAATAAGGATTTCCGTTCTCGTGCAATATTACATTTTAATTGTTAATTAAATCGATGTGCGTGTACATTTTCGAATTTAATACATATTAATAATTAATCAAATTGTTTTTATTAAATTATGAATACCGAGTTCCGCGTCGCGTTCTGCAATAAAACCTAAACGTTTTAATGTCGTTTTATTTCTAAACATGAAGAAATTACACAAAAACCCTACCTTAAGTAAATGTACAGTCGTCTTCATTGGCGGTATTCCGTCTTTAAAGCCACAATCGTTCGTACTACAGACTTTAAGATACAAAGTTAAATCAAATAATAAAATTATAGCATATTCATTTGGTGATCGTGGCAAGCGATCCTGGAGACCTACATTCAGAAGCGGACCACTTCAGGCTGATGATGATGATGATGATGATATCATGTCCCGGACTACAACAGAATGAGGAACAGGAACTTTTTTTAATCTAAATGTCGTAAATACTAAATTTGGTTGTTGATATGAAGAGGCAAAGTTGAGGTTCGTTACGTGGCATGGTACGGTTTTTCTATAACGGTACACCGCGGACGGAGGCAACTGTACATCTTATAAAGTATAGTCAAGTTTTAGTCTACATACTTAAGTCTCAACTACTCAGTTCGCACCGGCGGTGCACGGCCAGAGAACGACCATCATTCACTGTTGTTTCCTTTTATAAATTGCTTATAAACAAAAGATTTCTTGGAATTGAAACAGTCACTTTTTACCGGTAAAATATTCACATCTAAGTTACTGTTGACATTGATATATCCTGCGGCTTAGTGTGACGCCGCATTAGAATGCCTCACAATAATTAAATTAGAAGAATGGCTTTTAACAAAAACAATTTAAGCATTAATAGATATATGGGTGACCTTTCATTCGAATATTTTATAAAATCTAGTCGCAGAGGAGTGCCTAGAATTGTTGTTTTGTTTTTTTTTTTCAGAAACCGTTGTTTATTTTGGAACTAGCAACAGTCGGGTCCTCCGGCGCACGCGCACGCGCTGTGTTCATTTGTTATGCGATTTTGTTGTTTAATTAAAAGTAACGAAATGATGCAAAGATAAAGTTGAAAGCGGAATGCCAAATTTTGTTCAGCGTGTTAAGAATTGTGAATTTTTACGTACTTTGTACCTTTAAAAAGTTTTTTGATCCAAAATCATTGGCAGTGATCGGAATCCCTGAGCGGTGAGCGAGTGTCGGCGGCGAGGCGAGATTACGCACATTCAAGTGTCGACCGCGCCTGTCGTGTCGTGTCGTGTCGTGTGTCCGCGACGTGTTAGGGTGACCAGTATCATACTGAAAAAATATTTTTCGAAATAGTTTTTTAATTGTAATCTCCTTGAATCTTGAAACATCGATTCATAGTTTCAATAACTCCATAATCATTCACTCTAGTATTTTAACACTAATCTAAAGTGATTAGCTTACATTGTAAACTATATTAAATACATTTCAAGATGATCCATCATCATCATCATCTTCTTCCACTTTATCTTATTTCGGACACTTGTTATCAATCTTCCGATCTATCAGTCTGCCATGTCTATGTCCTCCATGTCTCCGGTCGCGGCACCCGTCCATGTTCATATTCAAAGTCCACATTGTTGTATGGAAGTGTATGGTCACCGTGGGCGAGTTTAATTCCACTTACGTCGTGTATTTACCGCGTTCATGTCGCCTGACAGCGGACAGCGGACAGCGGACAGCTATGAGCTCCTGCTTGAAGCGATGATTTTAATTGCACGCCCTCTATCGTGCGAAATATTGACGTGTGATATCCTATCGCCGTTCGGTATTTATCCCACCACCCACCATCTAACTTGATGGTAAGTTTTCGAAAAAATGCGCTTATTTAGTAAGTGTACATTCACCTAAATCTTAAAACACCCGCGGCGTACTTGAACGGCTGACGCCGGCAACTTGTTCCACCGCTTCGCGATCCTCATAGAGAACGATATTTCATATTGTTAATAAACAATGTAGTTTAAATGTCCGTGTTTAGATAACAAAGTGCCACGTCCGAGCAGACCCTCTTTGTTTAACGACGCACAAACATCTGAAGCAACCTGTGTACGCTTCATCGGTTCAAAGCAGACATTTGATGCCTCTCCGCGGCCAGCCGCGAGGCTCCCGGGGTGCGCGTCTTTCAACTACGTTGACAGCCTTTTTGGTGTATTTTGCGAGCCCCCAGGCGACGCTTTGTACATGATTAGACAATGTATGACGTAAAATAAACTTGGTACATATTTAGAAATAACAGTTACACAAAGCCCTACTAAGACAACTTTCTTACAGTTCAAATTAATTTATCAACGTAATTGTGACAGGGAATTTTCTAAACAATACTAATTCGGCCTCCATCCACCAAAAAAACTAGGTTACATAAAAAAAAGTTACAAATATTGGATAATATAACAAAACAAAGAGCCCGCCAGCCGCGCACAAAGGTACGTCGCAAAAGAAATTATAATTGAAGTTCTGACGAGCCGGGGGCGAATTCACTCGCGGGTTCATTCTTTTATCTTCTTCCTTAGAAGAGTATTCTTGTACAAGACGGGCGCCGTTCTCCTAATACTGAATGAACGCTACCGATACCTATGCATTGCGAAATTATAAACATTATAAATAAATCAGTGAGCCTCGGCCCCCGGCCCCCGGCCCCCACGGACCGGATTTTAACACGCTTTTAATCTACTTTTGCATATTTTTGCTTCGTTCATTATGTAGGAAATAAAGACGCCGTCGCTATAACTAAAAAGTTAGGTATTTTTACTTTGGTGCGTCACATTATTAACTGTAACGGTTTTATTTCAAAACGCGTGATTTCTTCAAACGACAGTTACGAAACAAAAATGACAATTTTTTGTTCTTGTCAATTTTCATATTTCATTTAACAGATGGCGTTGTTTCTCCTTAAGCAGTTTTTCATTTTACGCATTAAATTACTTAAACTCACTAATAGACAAGTGAACATTTTAATTTAACGATATTTCTTCGGATGGTTTCTATATTAGGAATGTCTAGTTAGGTGCTGGCGCCGTGGTGTGCCTACACAACAAGTTTCTTACAAGAACGAGTCGTGTGTGCAAGTCAGTACAGCGGAGTGCGGGCGGGCGCGCGCGCGGCCACGGCATGCGGACTTTGGTGAGCTCACAACAAAGCTTTTGTTTAAATGTTACTCTTAACTTAATCTCCATATTGGAAAGCAATTTGCTAAACGTCAATGTATGTGTATTTTGATTTTCGCATTTAACTTGTTCGTGTTTCGATTCTGAATTATTCTAATTTACTAACTTAAATGCGACGGAGTGTTTGTGGTAGAGTTTCCATTTGTTCCTAGTTTATTTTTTTAATTGAATTAAATTTGGTTTTAAGATTTTTATTAACCAACTAACTCTGCAACAATATTAATATTTACTTGATTTTGACGTCATGTAATAATGTATTTAAAATCTATAATTAACGATTTCATTAATAAATTTAACAAGTTCTGGAGGACATATTGCCTGATACAAGAATAATTTGACTAATTTGAATACATTTTCTTGTCACGTCTTTTGTACATAGAATTTTTTTTTAAACGTAATGTGAAGATTCTTTGTAAGAGAAGATGGCAAACGAACGACGTCATCACGAGGTGCTCATCGGCGTCCACACATCAGTAATACCAGAGGAACCACATATGCGACCTTTTTCGAACGTTGACCTTCTAGTAAACAGTTCAGTTCATGTCAACAATGCATCACACGGTGACGTGTTCCGTGGCTACGAGATTCGTGTTTGTTCCACACAAAAATGACGCATGCCTTTTAATTGATGACAGAATGAGTTCAAAGGGACATAACGCGTTACCTGTTGGTGTAGTTTTTTTCCATGAACCCAATGCGATAACCGAACAATACAATAACTTTGTCATATATATAGACCGACAAAATCAACTGACATGGTTGACGTCTCAGTCTAAATAATGCTCACTAGCGCCCTCTGTGAATTTCAGATTGTCTTCGTTACTCTGTCAGTGATGGCGTGGGTCGGTGCGTGTGCGCCGACAGACCGCGACATCGCCGCGTTTAAATCTCTAGACCAACGCTTAATCGTCCGCAGATCTTCGCACGCACAAGATGTAAAGGGAAGGAAGACATCGCCTCATCATAATACACAAGGTAAAGTATTCATATATGTGAGCGGCTCGGGACAGCGCACGTCAGGTGTAGCAGGCAGCGGGGGGCACTGCGGAGATGTCCTCGAGTTGAAAATTTATTTTAAAAGTGCTATACAGTGCGATTAAATTGGATGAGAGAAAATGTTGGAGAAAGCCTTCACGTATAAAAACTTACAAATCATTTGATATAATATTTCATAACTTGTTAGTAGGTAGATGTCAGCGCCATCTTTTAATTTACTTGTTAATAACAATCGCAAAAATAAAAGTATTGAGATCAGCGCCATCTTTTACATTATTTATTAAAGTAGAAAGTACTCGAGATATTTTTTATAATAAAAGGAGATAGTTATTACATACAAGAGCCTCAATATACTCTGCTCTGTTTTTCATTAGATGACAAAGAAGCTTAGTGCCGCAACGACTTCTGTCGAATTATATGTTTATGAGTAAATCTGTTGGCAGCGACGACAAAGTCCCGTCCGGAGCTGAACCTGCGCAAAGGCGAGTACGTGTGCGCCGGGCGCGCCTGCCGCCTGCGCCCCGGGGAGCCCCCGGCGGGCTGCAACGGCGTCTGTCAGTACCCCGTCGCATAAGGAACTCTTGTAATTTAGTTTTAATTATTTTACGTCAACTCAACACACGACCACTGAGACATGATGCTGACGTCGATCATTTGATACTTTTGTAAAAAAAAAACAAATAAATGTAATTTAAAAGTTTATAATCATATCGAGATTACAAATATTCCTTAGTATGAAAAATATATATTTGAAAGGGACTTAAGGAAAGCTTTAAACCACAAAAGTAAAATTCATTCAATTTATTTAAATGATCATTCTTACAACAGCTCGCACGTGTGACATGTTACCTAATATATAGATATTAAACACATAAAAAAAATTGAGTTTTGTTTATTAACATTATTACTATATGTCCCCGCGCGACGCCCCTCGCATCAATTTCCAATGAAATCACGTCGAAGCAAAAGCTGTCATTTCCAAGCAACGTTCTACAGTTTATAGAGATTAGTAAAATTTCAGTGGTTACCATGGCAACGTTCTCTTCTGTCTCGCGGGCCAGCATTAATCATTTTGAATTTTTTTTAGCCTTGTTCCTCGTTTGCTCCCAAGCCTTTTGCGACAGTTTGAACGTGGGCAGGTCGCACTTGGCGGCGACGATGCGCCCGTACGGCGACCCCTTCAGCAGGTTGCTCTTTTCCGACAGCTCCGTCATTATCGCGACCTGCTGCTCCGGCGACGCCGCCTCGAAGACCTGCTCGAAGGCGCGCGAGCCGTGCTGCGAGAGCGCCAGCCTCTGGTAGTGGCCCTGGAACAAACATATTTTTATTTAATACATAATGGTAGTTTCATCTAAGACGTTAATATAAAAGTACTTCCTACTTAAACAGTTTACAAAAACTAAAAAGGCTTTACGAGCTATTTATCAAAACAGAGAAAACATTGATTTTTCACGGCTTTGTTTTGAGATATTAAAAATAATTTAGAACAGCGACACCTATAAACAAGAAGACGAAACTAGCAAGACTTAATTTTTATGACTATTGAATACATTCTTAATTTCTTATTTGTAAATCCACACAACGTATTGATTGATCCAACGCTGGCTGTTAGTTAATTTTAACTTTACCTTAAGTTTCTTAACAAGTTTGTCTCGAGATTTGACTCCGACGTACTGCCCGGCGCAGAGCGCGTCCGCCACGTGGCAGCCCTTGGCGTCCGACAGTATCACCAGCAGCTCCTCGCCGCTCAGAGACAGCAGACTGGACACCGCCTTCGTCGGCCTCTGCCGATATTATTCAAATCATAATTTACTATATCCAAATGACAAGGTAATATAAGATCAGCGCCATCTATGAGTGTCAACTAGCAAAATCAGAAACTCACGGCAGCATATTTTTGATATGGTTTATAAAGATTGTAATAGGATTTAAAAACAAATAATATCATTATTATAAATTAGAAAGTTAATACTTGCTACAACGTAATACTACAACTGTTAAATATATTCAAATCCTCACAGACGAAGTCGCGGGCGGCAACTATACTATCAATGTAAACCTTTAAAATTTCTCCAAAACTATTCCATACATAAGTTCTCTACATACCTGGAAGTCCAGCACGGTCTGCAGGATGATGGAGCCATGTATGTGTATGAAGTACTCCTCCGACAGCTTGCTGACGTCCACCTTGGGCAGCGGCTGCAGGCGCAGGCACAGCACTGAGAAGTATTTCTGGTCCGCATCCTCTGAGCACTGCAGCACCGCTTCTAGATGCTGCAAGAAGATATATTTGAAGAGAATTTCTATACACTATACTACACTATACCAAAACAATTATAGAAACTAATTTTTTCGTTAATTAAAATAGACTTAGGAAAGTTTATGCTTTTGTATGGTTCCATTATAACCTGCTCCAATGTTGAGGAGTTAGGTTCCTCCGATTGTCAATCCCAAGTTAAGAGACTAACCTGCACAAACTGCGTCTGCTTGCTCTTCAGCCGGTGGCAGGCTTTGGACAGTGCCACCAGCACGCCTGTGTTACCACATGATATCAACTCTTCAAACTTGGGCCACAACTCCTCGTACATTGGCTCAAACTGAAAATTTAATATTTAGATATATTGCTATCATGTTATCAAGTGGACTGAGGACTGCGTACTGTGGGCATTTAAAGACCTATGTCCGGCAGCAGGCAGACAAAAGCTGATGATGATAATTGTATCTTTAACAATATAAACATTACCTCCTCCTTAATCTGGCAGTTGTCTATTAGCCGCTGCACCGTGAAGTTCAACATGTTGACAGTCGCGAGCTGGCCGAGCCGGTTGATGAAGCACTTGGCATATATCTGCGTGTACATCTTCTTTTTCGCCACAAACAGCGCGGCCTCCAACAACCTGCACAGTATAAAAGGAACAATTATCATTGTTTATAAAAGTATCCCTGCAAGTGGAAATGGTAACTACATTGTTTACTCAAATAACAGTCAACTGTATTTATTTATACTATATCGTATTTATAAAAAAAATCCAATTTCATGGTTAGTTGTGCTAGTGAGAAACAAGTTAAAAATGACAGTACTACATTGGAACACAACCAAATATTACCTTACAGCTGCCTCTGATTGAAAAACCGGAGGTAAATTAGAATGTGACGAATCAGCTTTCTGTTCATCATTTTCATCAACTTTACAATCTTTCACATCATCTTTCTTATCATCCGAACCTACCGGTGTCCAGTCATCGGGAGCAAAACTTTCATTTAACAACTTCTTTATTAATTTCTTTGTTAATGTTTTGTCTGCGTTTTTGACTGAAAATAGCAGCACTTGTAATAAAGCTGATGTCATATTCTCAAACGGTAAATCTTTAAATTGTGGCCAAAGTGATAAACGGTTACCAAACTCCGTGACTATATCTGTGAATTCTTCAGGAACATTCCGATACTTGACGTCACTCTGGTGAGGAGGTATACCCTTGTTTTGTAATACTGGCTCTTTGAAGAGATTTATCTTAGGCTTCTCGCCCGGCAACAGATTGATGCCGCTAAGACATTTCAGTACTGTTCGTACCATATAATTTGTATTTGATTCCCAGACAAAATCTTCTAAATTATTCAAAACATATTTGGATATTTTAACAACAAATTCATGACAGTTTTTAACATGTCCCTCCGAGTACTTCAAACCATTTTCTTTTTTTCGCTTCTTCTTTGGAACCTCATCTTCTGTTTCTTGATTGTCATTCTGCAAGTGGTCTGTCGCTCTGTGACTACAAACGGTAAGCATACTGTTAAGGACATAACCACAAAAGTTGTCTGAGCACAGTCTACGGAGGTCAGTATTGACAACTTCTATGTAACTCTCCAGGTCTTCGGGTGTAGAGTATGGTATTAACAGTTCTATAACACGACATCCTAGCTGATTTCCTATTATGTTGAGCTCTTCACCTTTACTTCGTTCCAGTACATTGTTCACTAGAGCCTCTGTAATAATTTAAATAATTAAAGTTACATAATTACAACACTTTCAGTAGCTCTACCAGA
This sequence comes from Papilio gigon, assembly GCA_027563995.1. NCBI lineage: Eukaryota > Metazoa > Arthropoda > Insecta > Lepidoptera > Papilionidae > Papilio > Papilio gigon. The sequence goes on along the minus strand of JAODUI010000019.1, from coordinate 287,952 downwards.
AAACTATGTATCCTAGCAAATTAATATTGATTAATATATCGTAAATATTGTTAACATTACGTTTTTCGTCCTTATCCTCAATTCCTTGTTTGATAGCCTCCAAAATGCCAACAAAATACTGGTATAACTCTTCAGATATTTGTGTGCCGCGACCCATTTGTCCCTTCTTGGCATATTTCTTCGCATTTGATAAAAAATTCTTTCGTTTCTTACGCCACTTTCGTTTATGAGGATTATCATTTTGTTCCCCTACATTTGTTTCCGTTGCTTCAATATTTTCCTCGCTCATACTGTCTGGCTTACTTATTGCACTAAAAAATAGTCAAAGTTACTTTTAAAAAATTGTAGTTTAAAGAAAAAACATAAGCCACATTATCATGCGTTTTGAGAATAATAAACTGAAGAGGTTATGTTATGTGTCAAAGTCAAAAACACGTTCCTATGACAGATTTTATTTTTCTAGTGATTTTATAGTCATGTAACGAAACCTTTAAGCCATCTAACATAGAAAGTTAGTAGCCGTAGACTTAAAACTTATTATTATTAGAACAACAAGTTTACATAAAGATAACTGTTACAATGTATAATTTACCTAGCAATTTTTTTTTATTTTTTTTTTTCATTGAAATCTTTACACCCAGCATTTTTATCACTAACAATGCACATAACTGCTGGTGAATTGGATATCCCACGATTCTAGCAATCCTATATGCGACACCTTAAAAGAAAACCTGTGTTTGAGTTTGTACACCTTTTCTTGTCACATAAACATTTTCATCAAAAATGTTTACCTTTCACGTAAACAGTGCTATAAACATAACATTGTTTGTAAACTTATATCAAAAGAGCAGTCCTGTAACTGACTCGCGATTGCGACTATAAGGAAGTAAAAAAATGATTAGGATATGTAGACCTTTGTGTTGGGCCAGACTATACCGAACTTCACAGAAATCGGATTTCTAGAGAAAAGTAGTAAGAAGTATCCATCCATCCAAACTTTCGCATATATATTTTAAGTACGGTAGGTCCACATAGTTCGTAAAATTCTATTCACAACATTTTATAAGTGAAACACTACCAATTATTCTTTGAAGCGTATAATTAATTATAATTATATGTCTGTACCTTGATTAGAATATGTCGCCGGTTACATACATTTCAAGGCGTTCTTTTGTTGTTATATTAAAAACAGCTCTATGTAAGTCGTGGGCAAGCGCGGGAAACGCTTTGTGAATATTGAGTGCTTTAACGCTTCAATGAACAATTGTACACCAGCGAGCGCGCCCTAAGGAATTCTAAAGAAAGCTAAAGGCTAGAACGAGACGGACTCATGTCTCTATCACGCATTAAATAAATTTTCATGAATGCAGAGCGACGCGAGCCCGACAGTTTGTACGCGCGAGTTAGTAACCAAACTGGTTTGCTGCTGCCTCCTTTAGGAATGGTCGTGTTCTTATAAGAATAAATAACGAATATTGTTTAAAAGTTTATCGAAATCGAAAAGTGAACAGACCGACAAAATATTTTTTTTTTTGATAAAAAAAATTCAAGTGGATATAACTTTAATATAACTCAAAAGTCAATGTATAAAAAAAATAAACTTTCAGAATTCACTTTTGTTGTTATACAAAGGCGGGAATTGCAGTGTTCATGTTTTGCGTGGATTGTTTGCAGAAATCGGTTGGTGTTGAGGTGAGGATTTGAAATTTTAATTTAAAATGTGGTGTGACGAGAAATAAAAGGCGTTGACCGATGAGTCCCGCTGTACCCCGTCCGCCGGCTCATTTGCTTAACTTTCTTACGCAACGTGATCACTTAACCGCAGCGAACTAATCCATAACATGTTTATTAAGATTAACGCAATAGAAGAATATGATTTCCTCAGGGGTTCGAATTAATCAGGAATAATTTGGAATGAAGACTTGTTTAAATTAAAACTTTACTATACAGAACATAACACAGTTCCACATAACTTTAGCGAAGTTTGTTTTGAGTCTGTGATGAAGTTTTCAAATCAACAAAATTTTTTTTGAAGTCACGTTATCTAGTCGAATTTCCTTACACCTCGCCGCGTTTTTAATCGATACCATCGTCTAGAGGTCTGGACGCGTCTGGACGGCAGTTTTTGAAGTGAGTCGCAAGTAAGTTATCTTTTCCCTGTCAAGCAGTTCGATTCTGAAAGAACCATTGCATTAGGCACTATAATAAAGATATACTAATTTGTACCATCTCTGTTTTCAAATATAATGCTATTAAACGAATAAGCGTAGAGTCGTACTGTCTGAATAGTTTTTTTATATAAAAATTAAATGCTGTCGTTTAATTTACACCCTCATTGAAGCCATTGTACTACATTGTGTATGTAAAACACCCCACGTTTGTATTCCGGCCCTCGAAAGTTATACAAAACTTTGCCCATACCTAGATATAAAACAAAACGCAAGAAAACACTTTAGAATCATAAACAATTTGTTCATACATATTTTCTAATCAATAGATTATTCAGTAAAAACTGATTTTAAACACGTCGAAGCGATCAGTAATGTTCAGTCGTAAGCGATATTGTGTTCCGAGGTAATTGAGTGTGTGTTAATAACCGATACATCGTATTCCGCGGTTTCAACTAAAATCTATTTATCTGCGAACTTAACTAAATGTACGTTTGGTAGATTTATTATTTGAAGGCTCGTTGGAGTTTCATTACGAGATTGATTCGGCCCATAAACCGCAAGTGGAGCTCAGATTAAGTGACCCGCCGCCGCACCGCCGCACCGCAGCGCCACCTCGCGACCTCAATTTCAATGCTTAATTGTAGTATAACAAGGCAAGATATATAGGGCTTCTTTACTTTTAATTTAATAATTGCGGAGGTCCGTGGGCGACGACAACCACCTTTGTGAACCCACCGAGCGTTTGCCCCCTTCTCTTACAAAAAAAAAATAGTTTCATTGAATTCAATAGCAATGTGAAATAATATACACATGTTGCCAGCTGAATGTCATTTATATTCTAAAGATGTATTTCATAATGGCGTTAAAATGATTACAGTCATGTCTGCTGTATTGACTTTTAACCAGAGAGCAAATTGATCTTTTAAAAATGTGTATCCAAGAACAAGGTCAGTAAATTCATGAGTCACCACGGAATGTGGTAAAGACCCGTCGGAGAGGACGATCAATATTTCTTTTTTTGCTAACAGTAAATTTGACCTGAACATAAGTTGACTGGTTGTTTTATCTTTCAACAATAGTGTTAATAGAGGTTTTTAGGCAAGGACACACAACGCAGACATACATATAGTGTCTAAATGATAAAAATTGAATGGAACTTCGAACTCGTAACGCGTTTGTAGTATTCCTGGCTGACTGAGCTGAGCTAGCGGTATCCGTCCTCTTTCAGACTTCAGAACAGACTTCAGGGTCAGTTGAAATCAGCGCCGACGGAAAGATGGACGTATTTATTTAATACGTTCCAATGTAAATAGTTTCATGTAAATTGAAACGCGGCGGTGAGCGTGTGATCGTGTCTTCAAGCTCTTATAGAAATGTGTAAGTAGATTAATACTTAAATACTAAGTAAAAATACAAATAACTCGTTAAAAATGTTAAACAGATCTAAATGATTTAGGCACAGGGATAGTTCACTTTCAACACAACTGTGAAGGTTTTTTTTTTCAAGTGGTGCGGACGACGTCACGACCAAAAGCTACTTTAATTATTAGTATATAAGATTTTTGTTTTAATACAAAGTAAATTTTTAATTTTATTAATTCAAGTCAAATCAGGGAAGGTAATTTGACCCTGGAGATCACCAAGTAATTGTCCAAAAACGGACTCAATTATAATGCAATAATACCAACATCTTCGAGCGTCGGTGCCTCATTTGTTAAGCTTCACCGGATCCAAGTGAAATCTACACGTTCCAGGTTCGATCTCCGTTTTACCATTGTGTTTCGTATCTTAAATAACACTGCGGAACTTTACCCAAATGGAAAGGTTCTGGAAGACTTTTCTTCCTCCGCACACCATCTCAGTGAGTTAAAAGCACACGTCAACAGAACATCTGTAACCTGTAACCAGTAATCTGGAACCAGTGGTAATCTTTTGAGAGGTTCGTTTCGCCATGTTCACAGAAAGAAAAGAAAAAAAAAACAAAGAAACAAGCTCATTTATTGCCACACAAAAGAGACGTAAAATTTTAGTATAATTACCAAAAAAAAGATGAAATATGTGGCAAAAGGAGCCAGCTCTGCATATGCGGGGACGGCATGCGTCTCTGCGGCAGGTTTTCAGCTGGTTCTTTTTAACGGAGTATTTAAATATGCGGTTAACATGTTTGTTTATGCGATAGTAAAGTGCGCGACGGCCCATCCAGCGCCGCAAATAGCCGCCACATGAACTAAGAGGCGCCGCAACGTTTTGCCAAAACACCGCGCGAGGATCAGAGATTGACGGATTGGTAGTTAAATTATACCCCTATTATAATAACTCGCTGTAAACTAGAATTATATAGAAGTAACAAGCATACAATATCATCAACAATTTCATGTTAGGATAGGGGAGTTCAATGAGGCCTGAGTCCGACAGACCATATCCTAGAATGTAACACATAATTCGTGGAGGGGTTCATTCAAATACGAACACAACACTAATGCCCCATCTGTCATAGGGAAAAAAAGCAAAGAAAGGAACTCCCTGAAAAACAAAAGTATAACTGTATTAACTAAAATAGCTGTGCAAAAAAGAGTCCTAAAAAAAGTAAAGTAAGTAAGTAAGAGTTTAAAAAAAATCGCCCAACACACCGGACATGTAGCTGTCGTGTCTGTCGGTGCCACAAGTCTTTTTTTTCTTTCTATACAAAATCAAAATCATCAACCTCCCCTTTTCCTTCCGGAGGGTCGGCACAGTATGTACAACTCTTCCATACATCTCTATCAAAGTCGTATCTTTCAGTTCCAGTTTCAGTGTTAAATGCATTATCTCTGTCTATCTCTTAAGATAACTGCTATGTGAGATAAACAGAGTTGTACAAGGTAGGGGTAAATAGTTTTTATTAACTTAATCCCACAGAAAGTAAAAAGAAAAAAAATCAGTAACATATTTTGCGATTTACGTTCGAGTTTCTCGTGAGAATGTGTAGTAAAGTTCGGGCTATTTGCCAGTTGACGTAATGTTCAATATTAAGTCCGCTACACGTGTTCAGTGTTAACTGAATAGTCGAACTGTACAGTTAAAATTGACGTCTATAAGCAACATTTTAAATGTCCATTAAAGTTTTGCTGTTCAGTTAATACTGAACGGTGTAGCAGACGTAATACAAGGTCATGTTTTGTTATGAAAATTATTGTACGTATTTGAAAAGAAAACCTTTGTATTGAAGCAAAAATGCGCTTAGTATAATTATTGTGCTACTTGAAGAAACATCGAGTAAAGTATGTGAGTTGAAGCAAAAACAAATAAAAATGTACTATTGGTTTAATAACTTACAAGGATTTCTTAATTAGGAAAACTTAAACCTGTAAATCTTTGCTCTGACGGAAGCAATTTATAATCGATCAAATTCTATGTTTTTAATAACAAACTTATGGTCATGATTTTTAAAAAATAGTCTCTGTCTACCCCTTTGGGTTATAGGCACGAATTTTCGAAAACATTTTCGTTAGAATTTGAAATTGAAACTCTGATGAGTGGTAACACGTTTCACAAATCATTTGTCCCTACTCACCCTTGCAACGCTGTATTTTATGGTGTATATGTGCAGGTAATATAATGCGCGAGAGCCTGCGCCGGCTGGCGGGGTCGGGCACCTCGGAGGAGGGCATGGCGCGCTCGGGCAGCAAGCGCGTGCGCGTGCAGCTCTTGGACGATGAGTACATCAGTGTGGACGTCGATGTGAGTACGGCTAGAATATTATACGTCTACTCTATGGCACTCTATCTACAAAAACTACAGTTTAACAAGTTCTAAATCATCCCTAAAGCAACTTCCCTGTGGTGCGACAAGGAAAAATGTGTACTTCTCTGTGGTGCGAAGGGCATAACTTTGTTATCGGTCGGGTCTAAAGGACCCCGTGTCGCACTAACGTCTAGTCAGAGAGCGGGTCGATAACGCCTCGTACCGCTGGACGGAAAGGACGCAAAAATTGTTGCCGAAGCGAACGTGATAAAGACATCGACCAATTGAGCCAAAAAACATGACAATTTTAGTCGGTTCACTTAGTTGCTTCTAATCATTGTTCTTTCAGGGTAAGGCGCGAGGGTCAGAGCTGCTGGAGCGCATCTGCGACGACCTGGACATAGTGGAGCGGGACTACTTTGGGCTGCTGCGCGCCAACCAGCCCGACCGGCGCGTCTGGCTCGACATGGACCGCACCCTCGCCAAGACCTTCAAGAGTCAGTGCAATACAGTAATTAAGTGTTGATTGTCTTACTTTGTTTCTCTTCTGACTCAATAGACCGGTATGATTGTGAGCAGACGAGCCGTGGGAGGTGCGCTTCGTGGTGAAGTTCTACCCGCCGGAGCCCTCGGAGCTGCGCGACGACAGCACCCGGTACCAGCTGGGCCTGGCCGTGCGCCGCGACATCATGGAAGGTTACCTTCGTATCAAATCTTTTTAAAGCAGAGACCCCCACACAAAGACAACAATTGGACGGCACTCAGGCCCCCCATTAACAAAAGCTTTAAGAAAGTTACTTTTTTGGCTAGATTAGACTATGTAAAAATACCATTTTTATCATTTTCCCGGTATGGGGTCTGCAGTCATACTAAAAAATGATACAAAAAAGTCGGTCGAGAGTCCCCTGGTTAAATTATTCTGCCAATAAGTTGTATTGTATTTGCAGGTCGGCTGACGTGCTCGTGCATCACGCACGCGCTGCTGGCGTCCTACGTGCTGCAGGCCGAGCTGGGCGACCGCGAGGCGCGCGTGCCGGCGCCGCAGCTGGCCGCGCACCGCGCGCTGCCGCCGCACGCGCTCTCTCCCGACATTGAAGACAAAGTTGACGAATTGTACAGAAAACATAAGTAAGTCCACTGCTCCACGTGTTCACGACCCTCCCTCATAGACCCTGAAAGTATACTGGTTTAATGACCCCTCACCTCTAATTGTTTCTAACTCCAGAGGTCAGACACCCGCAGAGGCGGAGCTGAACTACCTGGAGAACGCTAAGAAGCTGTCGCTGTACGGCGCCGAGCTGCACCGCGCCAAGGACTCGGACGACGTGGACATCGCGCTGGCCGTCTGCTGGCGCGGCGTCGCCGTGCTGCGCGACATGTACGTGCACTGCATATGTCGTGAATTCCTCAGGGGTATCGGGATCCGAAGACACGTTGCATCTGGCTATGATAGACCGACTGCTTTTAGGATATTGGATAGGTTTGGAAGGTTTGCAAGGAATTGAATGGGTTGAGAGCATACCTTGAAAGAATTGTCATGTGCTGTCCAGGGTGGTGATGAACCGGTTCCCGTGGGCGAAGATAATCAAGATCAGCTACAAAAAGCGCGCGTTTACGCTGCGGCTGCGCGCCGGCGAGTGCGACGGCTGGCACACCTGCCTCAGCTTCCGACTGGCGGCCACGCGCGCCTGCAAAGCGCTGTGGCGCTGCAGCGTCGAGCACCACATCTTCTTCAGGTAAGTATTCACACCCAGGCTTCCTCTCTGATCGACTTCCTCTTCCGACTCTTGTGGTACACACTGTTCGTTGACTGACTTCCGTTTGACGCGTGCCGTCTCTGTGGCGGCGTCCTCTATACCAGGGATGTATCGGAAGTGTTACATCGGAACCGAAAGTGCAAAGTCAATCGGAAGTTCCGATCTTTCGGAATCGAAAACGAACCTCCGTAACATACTAGTCTACACCACAGTGTCATTGGTGTGCGCAGGCGGGAGGCTCCGGTGCGGGTGGAGCGCGTGTCAGGGTTCCCACGGCTGGGCAGCCGCCGCGTGTCGTGCCGCCGGACGCTGCGCCAACTGCGCGCGGACTGCGCCCCGCAGCCCCGCCTCGTGCTCTCATGACCTCAGTGACTTATCAAGGCGGACGTTGATAACAATATATCGCTAAATATCTCGGAGCGTGTCGATACGTGCGCCGTGTAG
>JAODUI010000019.1:166403-279757 GCA_027563995.1 Papilio gigon | reverse complement strand
TATTTGTTTTACCACTTCAACTAAACTTGAACTTGTTAGTATATGGTTCACAGTCGAATGAGATTCGAACTGTCGACCGTGTGACCGGACTGTACTCTTAACAATTAGACTATTGACGCTTTTAACATAACATAGCAATATTGGATCCAAGAATAGAAGACAGTGTGGAACTGTCTTATTCTATTTATTCTGTTGAGAGCTACTTTGTTATAAAGTTACTTCTAAGTAATGCAAGTTTTTTTTCTTCACTTAAATCGTCGACGTCAGTGGCTGCCAAACTGTTCATATAGCGTTTTTATTTTATTTTTATTAAAACTTTAGTAAAACTTAATATTGTATTTATTAATACATATAATTATATAAACATAAAGATGTAGGATACTGTAAATTTGTTCTAAAGATGGCTATAAAGGTTAATATTCAATCGTCTATTATCATTTTTAATACATATACAGGAAAAGTAAACTCACTGCAACTTTTATTGTCGCTCTCCGAGTGGAGAGACCCGAGGTAATGCCCTAATTTAAACTTACATAGTCTAAAAGATTGCTAAGTAAAGGACGTAAGTCGTTGTTTGCAAATTTCTATACAGTGACAAGTGCTACAGTTTGAGAAACCCTGGTTCCGAATGATAAATGATACGCTGATGCATTTAAGTACATAACAGAGACGATATTACCTAGTACTGTATGTAGGAGAGGCGCAAGCGCACGTCGCTTGCTCACTTTAATACGATCTAGTTAACTTAAATATACGTATTGTGATAATTATTGCATGGTGTGGTAAGATTGTTAAAAAACAAGAAGAATAGTTAATTTTTTTTTTTTTTGGTATTGGATTCTTGCAGCTAACGTAAGTTCCGTTTGAATTATTTTCTTTCGATTAAAAACTACGAAATATTCTGTTCGTTGTATTTTTTTTTAATATAAAAGTTAAAGATTCCGTACACTAAATTATCTGTTTTACAATTGTAAAACACACTAGATTTTGTCCTATTAATATTTAAGTGAAACATAAAAGTTGGGCGAAAAATTATTGCGGAAAATGCAGAATGTCTGACAAAATTATTATCAAACTTGTATCATCAGATATCGCCCAATGCTGGGCGGAGGCCTTCCCCAAACATCGCCACGATGATCAGTCCTCGCCATCATTTAGGATTCACCCGCAACATTGACCAAAAGTCAAAACTTGTGTGAAACCCTCCGTGAATATACATTCTTGCTCTCAAATTAAGACTTTTGTAATATTAATCATACCATATAATGTTTTATTTTGCTTAATTATTAAGGCTTGTTGTAAACACGGAAGAGCGGGGCTTCCGACCACAAGTACCGACTAGTTACTTAAATGGAAGCCCCAGAAACGGATATAATAATGTAAATTTTTAACTTAATAAATCATTATTCATTTTCTTCATTTTCTTGATTTCAAGCGCAGTATGTTGAAGAAAAATCCTGTTATTTTTAATGATTGGTAATTAACAAGCAGGCATCTTAATCACGCAGCGGACCTTGTGACAGATAGATTGCGTCACAACTCCTTCAATCAATTTCCGGAACATTGAAAACTCGATAAAATTAAAAAAAAAACAGACCGCGAAAACATCGATAACAAGTGAAATTTATTTCCCGCGCTAATGTTTATTTCAGTTGTTTAATGTCTTTAAAACTAAGTGGGTTTATTGTTCACTTCCCGCGTTTTATATCACGAAAACTCTCGCGTACTCTCCAATGCCCTATAACTATAATACAACATTTTGAATTAAAAAAACAGTTTCATAAATTCTCTACATCAACTGTGTCAAATGCATTTGTTAGCATTTCCTTAAAATTAAATACAAAGTGTTCGTTTCACTTGTTAAAGAAAATTGTCGAAATTTATTAAAATTCAATTAATTCCTAATTGCAGTACAACATGGAGGTTCTCGCGGAAGATGTTTACGATTTGACTTTCAACAGTCTGTTCGGCGGAGTGAGTTGTGTGTTGGCACACGAATTGTGTGTTGTTGATTGCTGGCCACTGATATCTAAATTGAAATCACGCGAACCGTGGGTTTACACTACCGACACACATTTACAATAGACAAGTCTTCAAGGAACACGAGAGAAATGATAATTGTGTCGGCAGTGGAAGCCCGCTATGAGCACGCACTGTTAGCGTTTTGTTTTCCTGCACTCCGCACGTTTTACGTCAAATAGATTTTTTGTACATGTTGATATTATATTCACGTTTTGTCCGCAGGTTGTAACCGGATTTAATAATATCGTTGTAAGTATTTTTTTTTTGTAAATTCAAAATTCATGAGCACTTTTCAAGGTTCCGAACGTTCCTACATTCATGAGCTCTATGTGAATCGTTGTAGGTTCATATCTTAATTTATCTGGAGTCACAGTAGGAAGTACCTTAGTATACCTTTCACTACTAAATCTGCGCTTAGACACTCCATTACCGCCACACCTATTCATCAATTGATCACCAAACCCTTAGTGACGCCTTAATTACTATTTACAGAACCTATTCAACATGAATTACTTGGTGACAATGGTGGTGGGGTACATGTCGCTGCTGAAGGCGTCAGTCCAGCAGCAGGGCGGCCTGATTGAAAACCTGGGCGAGGGCATCCAGCAGCAGATCAGACCCATCAAGCAACCCATAGACGAATCCATCGCATATGTGGGTTCCGCTGGATGTGAGTGAACCCAGCGCCTTGCAACAGAACATGTCCTCGATGCTAAAGAATGTGTTACCAATTGTTTTTACATCTATTGTCACCACGTTTCAAGCGAACATATTGTCTCCAGGCCTTCACGTGAAGAAACTCCTGGGAGTGGCGTACGAGCAGCTCGAAGGCATCAGGGAACCAGATCTGAACTCACTCTCGTTGTACTTTAAAACTAAGTAAGTCAATAAAACCACGACCGAAATATCTAACTTTCTTTTGGCAAAACTGTACGTTTCCAAACCGTTAACCCTTGTTTCATTTTGTGTGGATTTTACCTCGCAAAAATCGATCATTGAATCGGCCACGCTTTCTCCCTTACATCCAGCACCCTCTCCAAACCAACGTAGACAATGCGTGTATCACGTTCTGTTGCTAAACTATTCCGTGCTTCAGGGTCAGCAGCAGGGTGTACAACATCAGCGTGGCCGCGGAGGCCATCACCCGCGCGCGCGCCTTCGACCCTCAGAGGAAGCTAATCATCTTCGTGCACGGCTTCATCGATGACCCCACAAAGGAGAGCTTCAAGAATATCAGCGAAGCATTTCTGAGGAGTGGTGAGTGTTGTACCGCACCTGACTTACTTCCAATTAGTAGTATACGTAGGACTTCTTATAATAGTTTAGTAGAATAACTAATAGAGAAAAATAATTGCATTTCGTGAGCCTTTCAATTTGTTTCACAAGAACTTGGCTTCCGATTACATTGTGAATATTTTTTATACGGCAATATTAACGGAACACCTACTCACTAATTCTGTCCGCTTCTTGCGGACTGTTATAATTTAGTTTGTAGGTGACATAATACTGAGTCAGCGATGGTGGCCGTCTTGAATTTTAATAAAGTTGTCATCAACAGAACTTCCCAGAACACAACCGACATTGTTGGACTGATGTTGGATTCAATAAAAATAGAGTAGCTTAATATGGTAATACTGCTTCTACCGCTTCAACTGAGATGCAGACTTGTACTAGGATATGGTTTATAATAGGCGAATGGCGAGATTCAAACTCTCGACCACGTGATTGGAAATCTATACCCTTAACAAATAGGCTACTGGCGCGTTATTCAATGTTTAGAACACTCGGAGGAGAGATTGTCAATCTTGTCTTCACACTTCTAATGATATGAGTTAATTGTAAACATACGTATATAGTAGTCGTACAAAGGAGAAGTGCGACCTTATTCAATTTAATAGCGAAATAATCCGTGAACAACTTGTCTGTGCAGATTGTAATGTAGGCGGGAGTTATCCTTGCACGTTATGGAAAACAGCATCTTATATAAAGTCTGGTCCAGCGAGGTATCTGTGTGTGCAGGCGAGACCAGTGTGATAGCGCTGGACGGCAGCCCGCTGATCCGCTGGCTGTACCTGCGCGCCACCTCCTACGTCCGCTTCATGGGCCGCAAGCTGGGCGAGGTGCTCGCCGCCATGGTCAACGGTAAGCCACAGCCTCCTGTTCCCTCGCACCAGAAGATACCACTCTTGTTACTTTAAAATAACTACAGAAGTACTTATAAAACAAATAAGGTATGGCAAATATGAAGTAAAGTTCGTTGTTAATCGAGGCGTCATGTCCACGTTGGTGACCTCGCGTGCGCCGTGTCGATGTCAACAAGGGTCTCACGGTGACGGCAATTAAATAGCGGTCAGCCGCGGACTGACGTCACGAGCTACGATGTTTTGTAAACTGACAGACATCTCAGCGTCGTGAGATAATGATGACTTCAGTAGACATCTGTCGAGCTTAAGTACAAAGCAAAATAACAAAGTTTTTCTTTTGAATGCCATCAATGTCATGAAAAAAATTAGTTCTTAACATATTCGCTGCGAAACGAGGTCTAAATCATCCCTAATGCAGCTTCCCTGTGGTGCGGCATGGAAAAACGTGTACTTCTCTGTGGTGCGAAGGACATAACTTTGATAAAAGAGTTGGGGTCTAATGGACCGCGTGTCGCGCTAACGTCTAATCACGGAGCGGATCGATAACACCTCGTACCGCAGGGACGGAAAGTACGCAAAAATTGATACCGCAGCGAACGCGTTAAAGAAATCATAAACAATAGGGTAACGAGAACAAGACATCAAGGTCCGAGCTCGCGATAGACTTCCGGTGTTTGTCATAGTTTACACGGATATTGACTTTATAAGGAAGTTACCCGAACTAACAAACGTGAGATGCAGTTATAAATACTATGCTTGCAGGCGGCACGGACCCCGCTTCAATTCACCTAATCGGCCACAGCCTGGGCTCGCACATCAGCGGGTTCGCCGGCAAGACCCTGCTGAAGCTGACGGGGCGCCGGCCCGGCCGCATCACCGCGCTCGACCCCGCCGGGCCCTGCTTCACGCACGTGGACAACGACCTCAGGGTCAAGGACACCGACGCGGACTACTTGGACTGCATACATTCCGATAGTGGGGTGTACGGCATGAAGGACGCTATCGGTAAGTTGATTGGAAATGTGTTAGAGTCACGAAAGTAATTTTGAATTAGTTAACTAAAATGTTCGTGAAAGGTTCTAAAAGACACTGTGTCATATCGCCATCTTTCGGCCGCCACATTACACTACTACCTATTGCGCAGGACACGCGGACTACTTCCCCAATGGCGGGCACTCGCAGCCAGGCTGCCTGCTGCAGACCTGCAGCCACTCGCGCTCCTGGCTCTACTTCGCCGAGTCCCTCCTCGACCTCGCCGCCTTCGCCGCCAAGCGGTGTGCCAGCTGGGAGCACTTCAAGAGAGGGGAGTGCGATGAGGAGATCAGGTTAGGAACTACAACGGACTGTATACAGCAGGATTACAAACTAAACAAGCAAGCGACTCATCTGTTACTCCGAGTATTAGCGTATCATTTATCTGCGTTTCTTTTCCAGCTACATGGGCATAGACTCAAAGCCGGGCACCAAGGGTAAGTTCTTCCTGCAAACCGGCTTCCTGTTCCCGTACGGGCGCGGGGGCGAAGGCCTGAAGTATAAGGCGCCTCCCAACATCATACAGGCGGTCGCGGGCTCCATACTGCGAGAAGAAGACCAAGACAGCGTGCTGCAATCAGCCGCTGTACTAATAGACCAAGATACATCAAAACTAGTTCAGTCCATTGCCGCCTCGGCCAACGACCCGGACCCTACAAAACTGTTCCGGTCGGTCGCGGGCTCACTCGCAGACCAAGACCCGTCAAAGTTACTTAAATCTGTCGCGGGTTCCGTGTTACAAGATCCGCTCTCGTCCAGCGTGCTGCACTCGGTAGCCGGTTCGGTCAAAGACCAGGATCCTTCAAAGTTACTGCACACAGTCGCCGGCGGTGTACTCGTGGACCAGACTCCCTCGAAACTGCTCAAGTCATTCACGGGCTCTGTATTCGGGGGATAACTACACTGTATACAAGTATGTTTGTGTGATAGTAAATGAGATGTTCTCAATATATTCATTTCATTTTCAACAAAAACCACGACATGGTGAAGCAGATTACAAACTTTGCCTCTTCCACTAATCCTTTTTTCCATTCTTTTTCTCATTAAAGGAGTATCGTCGTAAATTGTAATTATTTAAATAATATTTTTTCTTTATAACCCATTTTCTCCAACTAGTGTCTAATTACTTTAAAAAACGAGATGAAAAAAGACTTGAGGGGCAGCCCCAAGTTCTGGGTCCAGATGGCGCGAGCTTGAGAACAGTATTTAACAGACTTAATTGTCAAAGGCCCGCTGCGGCCACCTCACTCTCATCAGTTCGTAGTTTAGAATGAAATCGACTTGTCCCGTTCGTGAGACAGTTAAATAAAAGGCCGTTGAATAAAACAAAGCATCATTTATTGTAATGTCCGCAGCCGGCCCGCGGGCACGTCGCCGCGGGCACGTCGCCGCGGGCACGTCGCCGCGGGCACGTCGCCGCGGGCACGGCGCCGCGGGAACTGATACATGGGGACTTACAGAAATAAAAATCTTCAATAAATAGATATCGACAACACAAGACAAGACGGAATTGGCCGGTCGATGGAGTACGGTTTACTTTCATGGGCATACGGTGTAGTTTGCTTCTATCATTTTCCCATCGACCGTGTTACAGTATTTTACGTCACAAATGAAAATACGTACAAACAGACAAAAATACAATAGTTATACATCTCTCGTACTTTAATAATAAAATGTGAAAATTATTAAAAATAAATATACATAAAAAGTTAAAATATTAAAATCGAACACCGGTTCAGAACCGGCGCGCGGCGCACAAACTAACTTCACAGTGATACTTACGGAGTACAGAGTACGTCTAGCGTCAACATATACTATAACAACTGTCCACCTCGTACGGATGGACCATCTGGGGCTTCTGTCTACCCTATACAAACACATCAAATAACATGAAATTATAAAAAAAGTTTTTTTTTTGTAATTTTCAAACTAATCTATTAAAAAAATAGACGCAAATTTTAAACGTATTGTCAAAATATAGTTAAAAAAAAGCCCACAAGTACGACCATCATACATGCACACATAAATCTAAGTCGAAACAGGTAGAGAGAGAAAACAGTGTGGCGGCGTCTCGCTCGCTCGCTGGAATGTCCCGTTGCAATAATCAATGAAAAAGTCCGCAAAAGTTAAATACAAATTGTGCAGTTAATTTTGAGTCTACCCTATACAGCGACCGGCGCGGCGCGGGGCGTGCCGGGGGCGTGCCGGGGGCGAGCCGGGGGCGTGCCGCGGCCGCGCTCGCCGTCACACGAGACACTTCGCTTAAATAATAGCACCCGATGGTGGAATATATTACAAGTACATTTATAGCAACGTTTCTTTTTTTATTCAATTATAAATATAATTTCTTATCATACGCTGAACTCGCCACTTACACAATGTCAAGGCTAAAGTCAGTCGAGTGTCATTTAAATTTATGAGTTTAAAAAAAACCTCATTTTTAATCTAGATACCGGTGGTCTCCGCGTGCGAGATGTTTTAAAGCTAATCCATTTAAACAACGGACACGAACACGTTTTTTTCGCTATGGCAACATTACTTTTCGAAGCGGCTCTTAACCTACGTGTGAGAGTGCGCGGGTCGGCGCTCGCGTCTCCGCAACATCAATATAAATCAATTAACTCGATAATTAATTAATTATATAACGTTTTTAATTAATTACATAACTTAATATTCGCAGCGCCGCTTACGGCTCGGCCGGCTCGCCGCCGCCACCTCGTGCCGGCGCGATGGCCGAACCTGACATCAACAGAGTCCAATACTAAACATATAAGGTACGAGTTCTTGGTCGATTTTAACATTTTTAAAGTAACATTGTGTGAAGGTGGGACAAGGCGGCGGGCGCGTGCGGGCGCGTGCGGGCGCGTGCGGGCGCGCGCGGGCGCGGGAATTTAAGGCTGCGTGCTCTGTTGCTGGATCTCGATCTTCTCCACCGTCATGTCGGGGTTCATCGCCGTGGCCTCCTGTTCATACAAAATATAAATAAGTTAAAGGATGCGTCTCTTCTTCACAGTTGCGTTATTTCATTTGATTCAAGTCTTCAGCTGAAGGTTCATAGTTACTTTGTTTTTTTTTGGGCTTTGTAATCGAACTCTTGTATGGACGTAGTGTGTAGTGTATGTAGGTACCTGTATGGCCTCGGCGAGCGCGCGGTCGTGGTCGATGGGGTCGCCGTCCGACTGTATGGTGATCTTCTGCTCCACGCGCGTCTCCACGACGCCGTTGCGTTCCGTTTTGTACTACAAACATTATTACAAAATCATCTACAATTCTTTATTTTAATAAAGTCAGACAATACCAAAGAACTTTTTTCTCTCTAGGGCGGCATCAGAAATCATCTCGCCTAAAGACAACTTTTGTGGCATTAATAAGTAACTGTAAGGGCGTGCAGTGTAACTCACGGTGATGGTCTCGACGGTGCGCGTCTTGGAGCTGATGGTCTGCGAGGAGACCACCTCGCCGGCGCCGACCTCGTCCGCCTCCGCCCCGCTCTCCACTATCTGCGGGCCAGTGCTCGTCTGCAAGTTCACAGTCACCTCTATATTAACATTGTATTCCATTAGATGGCGTTGACGTTGGATCACATGACGGTATAATTGTTAATTTAGCTTAACCAATCAATTTTTTTAAAGACTCATTCGACAAAGCCTTCATTTCCTTTATACAAAGCAAATGTTACGTAACATTGGGTGATTGTATGTGGGGTGTGTGTGAGTTACCCTGGCGGCGGCGCCATGCACCATGCTGCCGAAGGGCGCGTTGCCCACGACGGTGCTGGTGGTCGTGGTGGTGTGCGAGCCGGGCTCCTGAAAGTACAACAGCTTATTTGTTGATTACATTTTTAACATACATAGTATTTAACTTTATTATTTATATTTTAAAACATTTTAATAAATATTTTAATAACTGTCCCATTGAAATGGAGACAATCTTTGGCGGTAGTCATACTAATATATAACTAATATATTAAAATGATTGAATTCATCAAATGAGGTCGGCAGACTTCTTAAAAATATAATCTGGGTTTCCTTCTGTCCTTCCTTCTTTCACGCTTTAATGAACTTGTATTCAAGTGTTCTGTTGGAATAAATAACAATATAATATACTCACTTATAATTCAACATAATTAATAAATGTATGGATAAATTGGAATGACAAACACATTCGTCGCTGCACACTAACATTCCATGCAAGTGATACATAACACTAGATATAAAAGAGTGCCATTCATGACACTTCAGAACAAACACATTTAACTTTAATATTAGTCGCAACTTTTAGTTTGTCATTAAAGTATCCGTCGCCCGAGACTACGGTGTGAAGAAAGTCGTCACTTACGACTAATACTAAAGTATGACATTCCGTTAAGTCATGCCACTAACACGTCACTAGAACATGTCATTCAAATAATACAGTTTTCCACTCACTTCACATATGTTGTGAGATATACTTGTATATATCGTACGAGCTGTTGTTCCCGCTATGTGTAGTAAAATGAGACACCATGTTTAACGAATCATGTGAAGGGTAAAGACTCATCTCTGCTGTTTGCTGTTAGGAACATATCTGTTATAATTATTAAATAAAATAAGTGTTGCAACTCAATTTTAACGCTTTCAATGTCTTTGGACTTGTGTTAACTGTTTGCCTCACAAGCAGCAGAGATAAGCCCGAGTGTGCGGTACTCACGGTGACGTAGTAGGTGCCCTCCCCGCCCTCCTCGAAGTCGATGGGCGTGCCCGAGTCGCCGCTGCTCAGCGAACTGGCCGACCCGCGCCTACCCAGCTACGAGCGGGCACATCGCACATGTTATACACACAGTCAGACGGGTTACATGATATAATATGCGCTTGTAGACACAGAGAAGTAAAGTGGGTTTTAATGGTTGGAAAATTATTAAGGTAATGGTTAAATTATAATCCCAGTAATAATGAATGGGCCAGTGCTTGCCTCATGCCGCGTAAGCACTATCAGTGCACGGCCATGCTACGACGGGACCCGGCGCGATGCAAACGCAGCAAAGAGGTACAGGGGTGCGTGTCGGATGGTGGATGCGGTGTTACCTGGTCGCCGGTGGTCACCATGGTCTTGACCTGCTGTGTGAGCACGCGCTGCTCGTGCCGGGTGGCGGACGAGGTGAGCGTGTGCGCTACCGTCTTCTCCTCCATCTGTTGAGTCTTGGCCTTCGTGTCGAGATCGTGGTGCGTGGTGGCCGTGCGCGTCGTCACCGCCCTCGCGGTCACGTACGGACTCTTTCCCTCGGGCTCTAGGCTTTCCGCCTACATTGAGGGGTTAAACTAGCATGCATTTACTATATACACGTGTGACTAGCAAACGACAAAAACTACGTTAGCTTTGACAATGAAATAAAAATAAATTAGGCCACTCGATGAATGAACGTAAAAAAAACTTAAAACAACATGTAAAAGGTAGTAGTAGTAAATAGTGTGTTACCGGAGTGCGTCGGGGACAAACCTTGTTGGTGTGCGTGGAGAAGGTGACCTCGCCCGTGCCGAGGTTCTCCACCTCCTGCTCGACGTTGTGGGTGACGCCTTCCTCGTTCTTGGTGAGCAGCTGCTTAGTGGTCGTCTTGACCACCACGGGGGGCGTGGGGGTCTTCTTCGACCGCTGCGAAACCGGGATCTTTGAGGAGAGGGGGGTGCTGGACGACACGAATCCTTGGTGCCGGATGTGCTCGCTGGTGGAGTATTCGGTGAAGGTCTTGGGCTCGTCGCCGCGCGCCGGGCTCTCGTCCTTGCCGAACGTGCTGAACTTGTGCGTGTTGACGGTCTGTATGTCGATGTTGGCGGGCAGGTCCTGGGTCTCCTTCTCGATGGTGTAGTTCCCGCTCTTGTCCTCGAAGTGCGAGGGGTCGATCTGCGAGTAGTGCAGGATGAGCTGCCCGGTGACGGGGTCGCGCACCGCCGTGCTGGGGTCGATGTCGCCCGTGTCCGGGTCAATGTCGCCGTACTCGGTCTTTATTCTGCCAGTTATTGGGTCGATCTTGCCCGACAAAGTCATCGTTTGCGTCACTGTGGTACGCGCGCCTTTGAGCCTCGGGTCGTCTGGGTCCACGTCGATCGTTTCTCCTGTTATCGGATCGATAATCTGGTAAAGATAGACTGTCTTAGTTGTTATAATTCTACCCGTAGTTTCGTCTATTGTGCACTCTCGAGGGTCGACTTCTTTGACGCGACCCTTTTCATCTTTCTGAGTGATGACGTAAATCTTGACTATGATCAGCCTGCCGGTTCTCGGATCAATCTTACCCAGCTTGGTGTAGATTTCTCCGGAACCGGGGTCGACTTGTGAAGCGGAGTAGAGAGGTTGGTTATCCTCGTCCACTTCCCCAGTGGCCGTGTAAATTTGTCCGTTAACCGGATCGACTTTGATAAGGGTTTTGTCGATTTCGGTGGTTTTGATGATGGTTCCTGTCTTAGGGTCGAGGCGGCCGTAGATGGTGATGATGTAGCCGGTGACAGGATCGATTTGTCCGGCCGTGTAAAGAACTTCGCCAGTCTGTGGATCTTTCGGGCCGGCGATCCAAATCTGGTTAGTTTTTGGATCGACTTTGACGTTCCTAGGGTCGTTGGATACGATTTGCTTACCGGAAACCGGGTCGACTTTATTACGAATTATTCGCAAACAAATCAAACGACCGATGTCTTTATCGGGTTTGCCAGATTTCGGATTAATCTGTCCGCTTCTCAGGAGGAACTGTCCGGTGACAGGGTCGACGTTCAATTCTTTGCTTTCGAATTTACCAGTCTTAGGATCATTGTAAGTCACGGTACCTTTGAGTAGATCGATCTGGCCGTATTTTGTGTCAATCTTATTATTGTCTGGATTTAACTGACCCGTCGTGCTTTCAATAACAGAATGTTTAGATTCTATTATTCCCTTCTTTGAATCAACTTTGCCAACAAATGTGGTGACCTCGACCACGGGATCTATGTGCGTACCAACGACTAGTACTTGACCAAGTTTAGGATCGAGCCTACCAGTTCTAGGGTCGGCGATACCAGTGATAGTGATTTGACCATTATTTTCATCAATATCTACAGGTTTGGTATCCTGCGCGCCTGACGTGTCAGTTACAAAGATGACACCATTAGAGGGATCTATCACACCATATTTGGTAGAAATGTGACCAGTTTCCGCGTCCACTTTTCCTTTAGTATGCTCCACAGATCC
Source organism: Papilio gigon (assembly GCA_027563995.1). Taxonomy (NCBI): domain Eukaryota; kingdom Metazoa; phylum Arthropoda; class Insecta; order Lepidoptera; family Papilionidae; genus Papilio; species Papilio gigon. The sequence goes on along the minus strand of JAODUI010000019.1, from coordinate 267,365 downwards.
GTTTCCAATGTCAACTTCACCAGTTCTCGGATCTATCGGGCCTGTGATCGTAGTTATTTCCACAAGAGGGTCATCTTGCTTGGCGACGCTCAATATCATGCCTAATGTTGGGTCAGCTTTACCAGTCTTGGGATCGACTGCGCCCGATGGGATGAAAATTTGTCCAGTTTCCGGGAATACAACACCGTCTTTTGTTTTCCGTTGGCCGCTAGGATCGCTGACTACTAAATTACCAGTATTTGAATCAAGGACTCCATACTTGGTTTCGATCTGGCCGTTGGGATCTAAGATGCCAGTTATATGCTCTACTTCCGCAGTACCCAAGTCCGGTTTCTTGGTCTTAGGATCGACTCTAGCAAATATAACCATAATCTTTACAATCTTCCTCTTGGGCGGAGCTGGTGGCGCACTTGCAGGCTTAACCGGCGCTGATTTATGAACTGGTGTTACTGATGTTACCGGAGAAGCTTTTTGTGTTTGACTACTGATAACAGGTGATGTAGTTTTTACTGGTGATTTTAACGGTGTCTGGATAGGTGTCTGAGTTGGGATCTTTATGGGCGACACAACTTGCTTAGCAGGCGAGACGCTAACTCTTTGCGTCGGGGACGCTGCTTTAGATAGCACGTTGTGTTTGTCGACAATTGCGAGCTGTTGAGCGTACGACGGTTCTAGTTTACCGGTGCTGGGATCTACCACAGAGGTTGTCACTACAAAGTTTCCGGTCTGTGGATCGATTTCTGCCTGTTTTAATTCTTGCTTACCTGTGATGGGATCCTTGTAGAATATTTGTCCCGATCTTGGATCAATGATACCAAAATCAGTATGAATTTTTCCATCTTCAGCACTGACATAGCCTTTAGAAGCTTCGACTGTTCCAGCACCTGCGTCTACAGATTTTGTTCTTGGGTCATATTTTCCAGTAATGATGACAAGTCGTACTTCTCCTTTGGCAACAGGTTTAGTATGTGGCACGACTTTCTTGCTAACCACGCTATATTGCTGCACTAAGGCCGGGTCAACTTTTCCAGTTCTTGGATCGACAACCTGACTCGTTACTAACATGTATCCAGTCGATGGATCGATGTTAGCTTTTTTAACTTCTTTCTTACCCGTTACAGGGTCGACTAATGTTATTTCACCAGTGGCAGTATCAATTAAGCCAAGTTCTGAAGTAATTTTACCATCGGGGGCTAACGAAGCGCTAACCGTGTCGACGTATCCTTGATTCGGATCAATTTTCTTAGTCCTTGGGTCATATCTAGTGGTGATTATTACCAGATGTATCTCTCGTTGTAAAGGCTTTACATCTTTATCGACGACATTAAGTTGCTGCGCAAGAGTCGAATCAATTTTTCCTGTCTTTGGATCTGTAACTCCTGAGGCTAGAATCAAATAACCAGTTTTAGGATCGACAGCTGCTTGTTTTACCTCAGTCTTGCCTGTTTTAGGATCGACGAGTTCGATTTTGCCAGTCTTGGGATCAAGGACTCCTTGGTTAGAATGAATGAGGCCATCAGCGGTTATTATTCCCCGTAAAGATTCGACATGACCGTTCGAGTTATCTAACCTTTTGTTTTTCGAATCATACTTGCTAGTTATCACAACTAATTGTACTTCTCTTCCTGGAACGGGCGCAAACGTATCTTTAGCTTTTTCAACAACACTTAATTGTTGACCGAGATTCGGATCTACATGTCCTGTATGTGGGTCCGCAACGCCTGATGTTAGCAATAAATTTCCAGTTTTGGGATCAACGGTCGCCTTCTTGATATCTTGTCTCTTAGTAATGGGATCAACGAGTGTCACTTGTCCTGTAGCGGGATCTATTACACCAATCTCGGTATAAACTCTATGGTCGGCACCGACTGTACCCGATATTGTATCGACATGTGGGTTAGAAAGATCTAATTTTTTGTTCTTAAAATCGTACTTGGATGTGATTATTACTAAATTGACAAATCTGCCAGAAGCACGTTTTGACTCGTCTCTGTCGACCACACACCATTGCTGTCCAAGGGAAGAATCCGATTTTCCGGTCTTGGGGTCTACAACTCCAGAACAAAGGATGAGATGACCCGTTCTGTTATCAACAATAGCCTGCGATACTTCAGGTTTCCCAGTCTTAGGGTCTATTTGTTCTATTTTACCAGTTTTGGGATCCAACAAAACATTACTTGCATGTACTTTACCATCATTTGTAATAATAGCTGGTAGAGTTTGTATTTGACCGTTGGGACTTTCCAATTTTTTAGTTTTAGGCTCATATTTATTTGTGATGATTACAAGTTGCACTTCTCGGCCGGGCACTGCAGGAATCTTGTCACCATCGGTACCTACAATGGACAACTGTTGTGCTAAACCTACGTTGACTTTTCCTGTATGTGGGTCTACAACGCCAGATGTCAACAAAAGATTTCCTGTTCTGTCATCAACAGCTGCTGTTTTTATTTCCTGTTTCCCAGTTGTGGGATCGACAGTCGTAATTTGTCCTGTTCTGAGTTCTATCGTACCAAATTCAGAGTAAACTTTGCCATCGTCTTTTATAACTCCAGGAACTGTATCGACAAGAGCATCCGTTATATCTAATTTCTTGTTTTTAGGGTCATATTTAGATGTAACAATGACTAAATTCACATGTTTGTCTCTTAGGGTATCCTTATCAACGATCGACCACTGCTGAGCAAGAGAGGAATCTACCTTGCCTGATTTAGGATCTTCCACGCCAGTAGAAAGAATGAAATATCCAGTTTTTGGATCCGCAGCGGTTTGTTTAATTTCTTGTCTTCCTGATACCGCATCGAAATGTTCAACTTTACCCGTTTTTGGATCTAGAATCCCGAAATTTGAATGGACTCTTCCATCAGAAGAAACAATCGCCCTTGACGTGTCGACGTGTCCGTTAGGGTTGTCCAATCTTTTGTTTTTAACATCGTTTTTACTCGTTATGACTACTAATTGTACTTCCTTACCCGGCACAACAGCGAACGTGTCCTTAGGTGTATTGACAATGCTAAACTGCTGTCCTAGAGTGTTATCAACTTTTCCAGTTTTGGGGTCAACCACTCCTGACGTTAACAATAAGTTACCCGTCTTTGAATCCACAACAGCTTCCTTTATTTCAGGTTTTCCTGTTACAGGATCCGTGACAGTAATATGTCCTGTGCTAGGTTCAATTACTCCAAATTCTGTATGAACCTTGTCATCGTTATCCACAGTACCGGGGTAGGTATCGACGTGGGAAGTAGCAAGGTCTAACTTTTTGTGCTTAGGATCATACTTGGCAGTGACAACGACCAAATTCACTCGTCTCTCCGGTACTCCTTTTCTTGCGTCCTTATCCACAATACTCAACTGTTGAGCAAGTGAAGAATCAACTTTGCCCGTCTTTGGATCAATTACTCCTGAAGTCACGACAAAACTACCTGTTTTTGGATCTATGTTAGCTTGTTTTGAGTCGCGCTTTCCAGTCTTGGGATCCGTAAAATGAATCTTTCCTGTATTGGGATCCAAAATACCGAAATTTGAATGGACTTTGCTATCTTTGTCGCTGATAATACCTTGAGATATTTCAACGAATCCATTGGGTGTATCTAATTTCTTGTTTTTCGTGTCGTACTTGCTAGTTATTGCTACAACTTGGACGTCCTTTCCAGGAACAGCAGCAAATGTGGAAATAGGCTTATCAACAATGCTATATTGTTGTCCTAAAGTGGTGTCTAATTGGCCGGTTCGGGGGTCAATAACGCCAGACAGAAGAAGAATGTTACCAGTTTTAGGATCAACTGCGGCTTGCTTGATTTCCTGCTTACCAGTCTTTGTATCAGTGACTTGGATATCACCCGTTCTCGGGTCGATAATACCATATTCTGAATAAATTTTACCGTCAGACCCGCTCAACACACCTTTAATAGAGTCGACGTGAGCGAACGTCGGGTCTAACTTCTTAGCTTTGATGTCATATTTGCTTGTTATCACAACTAATCTCACTTCTCTGTTCGCCTTCGTTGCGTCTTTCTCGACGATACTGAATTGTTGTCCAAGCGATGAGTCTACTTTTCCTGATTTCGGATCGTGGACACCGGTTGTCACAAGTAGATTACCCGTCTTTTGGTCTACGTACGCCTGTTTCGGATCTTGCTTGCCTGTTTTCGGCTCAACGTAATCTATTTTACCCGATCTCGGGTCGATCAGTCCATAGTTAGAATGTACAGTACCATCGGGTGCTACAACAGCCTTGGACACGTCTACGTGCGCATGTGAGGGATCAAGCTTTTTATGTTTGCCGTCGTACTTGCTTGTTATGACAACCAAATCGACTTCTCTGCCAGGTTTAGCACCAACGTTATCTTCAGACTTCTCGACGAAGCAATATTGCTGCGCTAAGGTAGGGTCAATTTTTCCTGTTTTAGGATCTACCACACCAGACGTGAATAAAATATGGCCTGATTTAGAATCGACGTGTCCATTTTTGACTTCTTGTTTGCCCGTCTTAAAGTCAGTGTAGTTAACTTGACCGGACTTGGTGTTAATAAGCTCCGTATCAGTCTGTATCTTTCCGTTAGTTTTATTCAATGTACCCTTATTTATGAGCACCGTTCCGTTTGCATCATCTAATTTCTTAGTCTTGGGATTGTACCGGGCTGTAATGATCACGACTTGTACTTCATTTTCTTTCTTGGTAACCGGTACTGCTGCAGCAACTGGTAATTCGTGATGAGCCCTCTCGGAATCCAGTAATGCCAATGTGGGATCGATGAGATGTTTAGGTCCCTTCGCTTGTTCTTTTAGAGCTGCTGACTGTACATAATCAATACCAGGTGTTTTTAATTTGTTGAGATCTTCTGGCGTCTTTCGTTTTTGTGCGCTCTCCACTAAATTCGTTTCTTCACCGGGCGCATAGTTAAAGGCGAGTCCGGCTTTTCTGGTCGTCGGGCTCTGGCTTTCATCGAGACTTCTCTGCTTTTCATCAGAAATAGGTTCCTTTTCGTAGCTGAATGCACCCTGTATGAAGGGTTTAGAGCGAGTAGGGCTCTTCTCTGTGTCGGTGTATTCGTAAGGCTTGGTGAAGCTCGGCTTGCTGTCCTTGGCCGGGCTCTTTTCCACCGAGCTGTCGAGATTGGAACTATCGGCAGATGTATCGAGTACGGCGACTTTCGTTTTAGAATCTTTCAATTTCTTATCTTTTTCTTTCGGTGATTTGTCCTTAGATTTTGGTGATTTATCTTTTGGTGGTTTCTCTTCCTTCGGGGACTTGTCTTTTCTGCTACCGAAAAGTCCGAAGCCACCGGCCTGGTGGCAGAGAAAGGATGGGAAGGGGAAATAACAAATATAGTGATAAAATAATCATAAAAAATAACAGTAAAATATAGAAATTAAAAAAATGCATACGTAGAACTGGAGAACTTATAAAGATAAAGTGTCAGGTACAAAAATGCAGCACTATCGATGCATGCTTCTTCTAATTGCTCAACATTTATATGTACAAAGACATTGTATGATACAGAAACTACTGTTCGAGACATCACACGACAGTGGACAACAAACTGTATCTACCATTCCGCTTGTGGCTTTGAACTTTAAACATGAACTTTGGAACGTGAAAAGGGGTTACTTGTATCACTTACCTTGGATCTCTTAGGAGTGTCGACGTTGTTTGTGATGCCAGGGTCGCTGGTCGTGTCAGTTCCTGAGAAGTAAATATTAAGTCTATAACAGCAATAAATTACAAAGAAACTGGTAAAACGAGGCCGCGGAAAAGTTTGTTCTTTTTGTATGTGATGTTGAAGAGTTTTAGCAAATATTCATTCAAGCTAGTTTTCTTAAACTACCTTCCAGGTACTACACAATTACGAATCAACCAACCATTTTCAGCAGGTTTCCTCTCAGCTACCTTCTTATCTTCCTTCTTATCCGGTGGCGCTGTGGGCATCACCTTCACGGCCCCTGGCGGGGGTTTCTGGAATGTTTCAAAGCATTGATCGGTAATTTTCTAACATTAAAATGTTAAGAACTACAAACACAAGAACACTTAAATGTTTTGTCACATTTTTAAACGATTTTAAAGAATTTAGTTATTTTATTATATGAGCTTTATAAATATATTTCGAATCCAATTTATTATTTAACATACTACGTATTGTTGTTAATCAGAAACAGAGAAGTGTAATATTCGAAGTACCGGCCGACATACAACACACTAGCAGACTGTTCTAGGGCTCACGAATTAGAATACAAACTACTAAAGTGCATTCAAATGAATAAAACCAAGTCGGCGATCAAATGTGCGCTCTCACTATGTAACTCCCATGCCTCAGCCAAAGTTAATATTTTCCAAGCTCTAAGGGACTTTGCAATACGAGGTTTAACATGGTTTGTATCATTCAGTTCTGACGTGTTGGTGCTAATGGCGGCGTATCATGATTGCATGCACTATCGCCTTGAACCTACTTTGGTCTTGTAATTATTATAATCTGTAGTTTTCATACATCGGTATTAAGTCAGCTTCACTCATACTGGACATTTTTTTTTCTTTTCAGTACATATAGAGTTCATTATATTAATAAATCTGTAAAAAGTATCTATGTAATTGTGCACGGGGTAACTTGCAACAATGAACAGTGCACTAACTAACCTAAAATCCCCAGTGATCCTACCGTCGCAAGAGCCTGTAATCTATCTACTCAAATCTGTGCACAAAGGAACCACACCAATAGCCAGTTCCAAAACAAAAGTCTAAATCTTTTCAAGTCAACACTACGTTGCACAGACTTACTGACAGAAACACTATAACCCCAGTATCCCAATACCCCAGCTGCATCAAGTCATTACAAACGATTCTACTCTGTATAGTGCACCTTTTCGATGCGGTCTGCGAGGTACTCCCCCTCCAGCGAGCTGGCGGAGGAGGCGCTGGCCGTGCCCCCGGAGCGCCGCCGCAGCTGCTCCGGCCGCATGCGGTATCAACGGTTAAGGACGAGTGGATCACAACACGCACACGTACGTACAGTCGAAGAAATTCACTTCACTTCATTCACAGAATCGAACATCGTTCTAATAAATTGGTAATAAACTTGTAAACATACTATCCTCGACTGTACGTGTAGGCCATTGGTAACCAACACTACTTCAATATGTACAGTCACGAAAAAAAATCCAATCAAAGACACGTCCGTAACACAAGGCCCACATCGCTGACATTTCATTTAGTTTTATTGAAACTTACGTTGAATTCAAAACAAAACATAATATTTATAATCAATTAATAATAATTTAGAATTGTCAATATTTAGTCCGGTAATAGAGCATTGTCTGGCGTGTCTTTGAAACCATAGACAATCCGGAATTATGTAACAATAGACTAATGTATTTTGTTTTCCTTTGGCCGCGGACCATGCGGCCGCGATCCACCCGACACAATAAGCGGTATAATGAGGAGATGACATTACCCGTGCACTCATTAATAAACATGTTTATAATGATTTTAATTACCTTTACTCTGTTCATTTTTACATGAGAATATTGTATGGAGACAACTGGAAATAAAACAAACTATTTGTTACTCCCAGCCGACCTACATTTGAATAACCAACTACACTGTTATAGAACTGAAGAATGTCTTTGACCGCGCTACGCTCACGAAACTACGGGTTTGAATTGTACTTTATTTAGTATGTTGGATAGTTTAACTACCAAGAATGGTTACAGGCTATTTAACATCACGCTACGACCAACAGGGTTGGAGCATTAATGAAAAATGTGAGTACAGCTTATTTTAAATAAGGATTGAAACCTCATGACAAAATGAACAGGCTGTATAAATGACGTTTACAAGTTAATATTTACGTGTGAGATTTCAGTGTCGAAACACTTGTATTAAAACATGGTAAAATATCTGAGCTGCTCGTGGCCAGCTGCGCACTGCGTTGGCGCAGTGCTCGGGATGCGAGCTGCACACATTTAACTATTTCCATACGTTCTCCAAAGAGAACTTGGTAACCATGTTTTTTACGAGTGTGTAGACAATGGAAACACAATAGTTTTAAATTACATACTACCGACATGGAATACATTATTACTGAGAAATAAACTGTCACTGACAATGTATATAATGGAGAACATACAAAAAATAACATTGATACAAATGATACAGGTGTTTACATTACTGAAATTACGAAGATTTGAAAAACTATACAATTTGATATTACAAAACTAAAGTACTCGAAATAGACCGGTTTTGACGGAGATTTCACTTTTAAAATTATTCAAAACCTTCAAAATACTTGGTCATCCTCACTGCCGCGGCAAGGATCAGTGGAGACTAGCGAGTGGGTCGCAGACTGCTTCGTAAGCAATAAGCGCCTTCTTATATGTTCAGAGGTTGACTGTCAAAGCGGGTCTATAGCATACAAGTAAAAATAAGCATAATATACTATATCTAATAGACAAACTCATCTGACCCGGGGGACACGAGGCAAAGATCACGACAACTCAGTAGCTGCCCACTATCAACATCAATGTCCCGAGAATCTTGTCAAAATGCAGCTTGTCATGACAGTTTCTCAGCCTAAATACGTTTTACATATGTCCTGACAAAGCCGTTTTTTACCTGGCCAGATAAATTTGCCGTAGTATATTTTGCCATGTGTTTGCACATACCTTGTCTTTGATGGTGGGCCTGGGGGCGGGCTGCGGCGGCATGGTGTGTCGCTTGGCGGCGTCCGGCGGCATCGACTCGTCCTTGTCGCCCGCCGCCAGAGCTGTAACAAAACATCATTGTATCAACCCCATGTCGCCTACTGCTGGGCGTCCGCCACCCTCATCCAGGACTTGGTGGCCACTATCCGTATAATTGTCGAATCGTAATATTTGACAAACTGGCGTCCATCTTCATCAGACATACGGAATCGTTTCCACTGGTCTTCTGCCTTCAGTGAAAGCTCGCAGCAATCACCGTGCTATCAGTCACCCAAAACAGTGACTTTCACGAGCTACATGTCCGTGTGCCTGTTGTAAATGTGTGAGTCGTGTATGAGTCAATGGTAGCAGCGTGTGGTCTGCGGTTTAGCGCGCGGGCGAGTTTTCGTCATACAATACGATATCGAGAGAATGTAGAGATATTTGTAAGACTGGTATTGCGATCAGTAACACCACGTTAAAGTGCGAAACGAATTACGAATGTTGGTGAGATTAAACACTAAGTACCGCAGGACGGTGCCCTAAGTTGGCCTTAGCTTCCGACAACAAGCCCGGAACACACACATACTTGCAGATATGTCAAAACTTTAAAACATTGATATAAATAACGAACATCATCGTCAGCCTGCCCACCACTGGACATAGGCCTTCCCCAGTGCCTTCCACGGTATGCGGTTCTCCTTCCGAATCTAACCACTTCCCGCCAGCACTAAGTTGTCAGTCCACCTCTGTTCTTTGCCTTTCGAGACACTCGAATTTGATTATCTCTATGAATAACATAACGATTCAATTGACGACCTCGTCTGCACCGGCGCGCGCTGCAGTGCGAAGGGTCGGCAGACTGGAACACGATTTGTGTTTTACACGAGCGGATATAAATATTCACTATTATGTATGAATGTTTGTTTACATTTGAAATCGCGAGAAATCTCATGTTTGCATATTTACTTTCTCACAAATTCTAAGAACGAACTCTTTTATCTTTATAATGTAACAGACAGAAACCAGAAAACAGTCAATGTCTACATGTTCACAACTACTATATCTTCAATCGTGTTATAGTTATGATGTATACACCAACTATGACCCAATTTCTAGAACATCTTATTAATTTTGTATGAATGTTACTATGTTTTTCTAGAACATATCTCGTTAAAATTTAAGATTGAAGCAGTAGAACATTATTATTAGAATATTAGAATTTAGTCTTATTTGTAATTCCGCGCGGAAGGAGTCGCGGGCCCGAGCTAGTATCAGACGCGTGAATCGTCTGTCGATGCTAATTGACGAGCTGACGGTCCAGCCTCTTAAATGTGACATGAACAATAACGCACCGATTGTATTGATATCATAGGAGTCCTATTTAAAACACCATTATCTACCATTGGGGTGGACAGGAGTCAATGTTTTTTTCTTATTTTTATTATTTTCCCGTATGATTTTACGATATTTATTCATGGTCATTTTATGAGAGTAATCAATTTGACATTTCTCCTTGTGACCTAGCCAACACCTAAGTTAAGCAACTTTTTTTTTGTTTTTCATTTGTGGTATGGTAATTTTAATATCCATACATATCTGGATATGGATTGTACATCTCTGGATTGGAAATACAAAACTAAAACACATCAATAATTCCCAACGAACTTAATATCCTTGACATCAAACATTCTCTCATAGAACACAAATAAACATTTAATATTGTATATTGATACAAAATGTACTAACATGTGCAGGAAGGATTCCAACAGTCGTTGAACACCATCACTGTTACAAAAACACGAATATACGTAAAGCACAAGATGCGCCCGCGCAGCTACCGCACAGTGCGCTCGGCGAGAGTGGCCGCTGCCGACTACACCAGTGATAATGACGTGTGTCCGTTACTTCAGCGTGTATTTATATCGGCTGCTTCACGCTGCATGAATGGACGGCGCCGTGCGAGCCGCGTGACGACACGATTGAACACAACACTGTGACTAGGCTAGACTGCAACCCCAACCTAGGTTTCGGGAAGTCTACATTTGTATACTATGATGTAAATAATTTTAAACATGCGTGTATATAATACAATTACTTCCTGAATAATTTCATTTATTATAGATTTAATTCCTGTTTTTTTTTATACTAGAGGCAAATACTAGAGCCGCGAATCGCTTAGCATTAATTGATCGGACGCCTCAGGACACTTAACAGCAGGGGAGCCGCAGGCGCGTTGACGGCCTTTAAGGTACGTTTTTTTGTAGGCTCTATGTCATAAACATTTGTAAATAGAGATGAGGACACAGTTCGCGGCTGCACGAGGGAGGAATTTACTCGAAAATTGTTTTAAGAAACCTTTATGAAATCATGAAAAAGTTAGCAGACAGGTCACCTCAGTGGGGAAACAATAACAATGTATGACATCACTGCTGTATTAGCGAGTTTTTGCCAAATGTCTGTTGCCAAATGATGTCATCTCGTATAAAGCTCTCCGGCTGCATCTGTACTGTATGACTCAAATCGTAACTACATTTCGGTTGCTGCGTGCACGCTACGAAGAATATATTAGCGATGTCCAAACTTTAACTATAACAAAAAAATATTAACTTAACAAGAGATAAACGGTATTATTATTTTAATAACATTTAAAAGTCAGACAACTATTGAATCATTCTTAAATCGTGTCTCTTCCATTTAATATTGTTTAAAACAAATTAAATCGGTCCGTCCAGATACGAAATTTTAGCTTGAACAACAATACGTATTAATCTAAAAATTCGAAACATCAAAAACTTATTTTTACGTCAAAAATTATAAAAAATATATTTAATTTTCAAACTACGTAGAGTGTCGCAGCGACCCTGTGCACCTTGCCTGACTACAATAAAAGTCTCCATCGATATTAAAAAAAGTAAAAATAGTTTACAACAGTTTGGGAGGCACTGTTGGAGGAAATCACTAAATCTATATTGCGTATTGCAATGACGTTCAATGGAGCGGCCGGCGCAGACGACGATAGCGCCTAACTGCGCTTCTGTGTACCTCGCCGCGCAATTTATGTATCGAGTAGTAGTTGGTCCTGATATACGCTGAACGGATACAGAAATAATAATGGAATGTTGAAATACCAACACAAAACTGATATATTCCAAAGTTTACGTTAGACCGCGCGGGGCGGCGCTGATCGCGCCTTGTTTCTATTTGAATATAACTTCTATAATGTATTGTGTACATTCGTATAGATTTTGTTACATTGAAAATAAACCTTAACTAAATGTACTGTAAGAGGCCAGTTTAACTCCGAGTGCGGCAGTTAATGTATCATTCTCTTTAATGTTATAAATGCTTCAGCTTAGATGGATGGATGTTTGTTACAAAATATCTGCATAACCGCTGAATGGATCTCAATGAAATTTAACATACATTTAGATTACTATATTATTTTTGGGAATCCCGCGTAGACGAAGTCACTGGCGGAAGCTAGTGTAGCTGATATTATGATCGAGAGCAGTACTTCAATGACAGCCGCGGGGAGACACGACACAAATATAATTGTCATTGACAATGTTGTTCTCTCGGAACACGTTTATTTCTAGAGTATTACTCTTGGAACGTTTCTTGAAATGAAGTGTTCGGTGTGTGTGTGTGTGTGACGATGATCAAGTACGTAATTTATATATTTGAGCGTCCCCCGACATCGACGACAGTTGCTAAAACGAATTATTTTATTACGAAAAACTTTTCATAAGAAAATGTTTTCTGCAGTCAATGTGTTCCTTTGTACGTTAACCATTTATAGAAAAAGAGGCGCGGGTAGCGGGTGTGCTGACCGTCCATGCTGCGCGAGGACAGCTTCCTGGAGGAGAGCGTGCGCGCGAAGTGCGGCGGCGCGCGCTGCGGCGGCGCGGCGCGCGACTCGTAGTGCGTGCGGCCGCTGTAGCGGAAGCGCGAGCCGAGCCGCGGGAACAGCGTGCCGCGCGCCGCCGGCTCCGGGCTCATCAGTCTGCACACAATTACATTATTTACCATCATAATCGTCATCTTCTCTACGTCGTGTCCACGCAGTATGTACATATCTATTTAATTTCCCCTGACATCAACGAAGTTAATGGATAGCGCGGCTTGGAATAGAAATTAATATAAAACATAATTTGAAATAGTTAAAGCTAGCTGGTTGTGATGTATGTGTACCTGAAGAACGTGTGATGTTCGACGCAGGTCTTCCAGAGCTTCTTGGCGGCGCGGTGGTTGGCCAGCTTGAAGCCGACCGTGGACTCGAACTGCTCGAACTCGCCGGGCCGCAGCTTCACGTAGAAGTTGTGCCGCTTGTAGCTGATCTTCAAGATCTTGGGCCACGCGAAGCGGTTGATGCGTAGCCTGGCGGATGACACGTTAGTACACGCCTATCGCCTCGTTGACATTTATAGTCTAACTAATAGGCACAACAAAACATTAACTACGTATAACAAAGTAATGAACTGAAACACTCATACGTTTGCTTAAGAAATATTACGATACGATGATTTCTTCAAGTCTTTCTTTTAAAAGATGGCAAATGGATCAAGCTGCCTGATTGCGTTGTGTGCTGTACTCACTTCTCCCTGTACACCAGCAGGCCGGACGAGCACACGCCGAGAGTGATATCGACGTTCTCCGAGTCCTTGGCGGGGTGCAGGTCCACGCCGTACATGGCCAGCTTCTTGGCGTTCTCCAGGTAGTTCAGTTCCGCCTCCGCGGGTGTCTGGCCTCTGAACAACAAATGATAGAATTAAATAAATCTCGGGGACCATGTTTTGAAATACGCACGCCAGTTTTGTATTTTACATATCTGTTACACGAGATCTACACAGTTTAGGGTGTACCTTAGTGATCAATTAACTCAGCGTGACAGTAACAAACATTAAAGTAAAGAAGGCTGGCCAGCGATACCGCTCGTCTACTCTATGTAACATCTCACCGGTGCGTCTTGTGCAGCTCGACGACCTTCTCTTCAAGCTCTGGCGTGCAAGCAGTGGGGGGCACCAGCTTGAGCTGGCGGCAGAGCGCGGCTCCCGCCTGCGCCTCCTCGTGGTCGCCGAGCTCCGACTGCAGCAGGTAGCTCGCCAGCAGCGCGTGCGTCACCGCCGAGCACGGCAGACGACCTACACACACAAGGAATGGGTAGCTTAAGTTATACTCATCATCAGATCATCAGAGACATACATCCAAACATCTATTGATGGCTATGATACAAATTGCTGACAATAGCTTCGGATCAGCCTTTCCTTCTTCCGTCTGCTACATAGCTCACCTTCAAGCAGGTCTCTCCTGACGGCGAGCACGAGCTGATACCTGGTGAGCTCCTCCTGCAGCTGCGCTGGCTCCGGCGGGTAGAACTTCACAGCGAACCTGATCTCCCACGGCTCGCCTACAAACAAAGAAGTACGAATAACACAAATTGTTAAACAGGTTACAAATGATCAATTTTTCTGCGACGACGGGAAATAGTGATTATAGACATACGTTTGATCATCTTGGAGACTCTCTTCTCGAGGTCAATCCACACGCGAGGGTCGCCACGGTCCTCGTACAGCAGGCCGAAGTAGTCTTTCTCCACCAGGTTAAGGGCGTCGCACACCTTCGCCAGGAGCTCGTGTCCTCGAATCTTCCTCTGGAAATATCAACAAAAAGGTTCATGCCAGGTCTCCCGACAATGTGAGGAATAACAACGTTATGCGCATGGCTGACCGCAGTGGCAATCCGAGGTTACATTTTAAAATACATAGCAGACTTACATCGACGTCGAGCTCCATCTTGGAGCCGTCGAGGAGTTCGACATTGGCCCTGGCGACGTTGCCCGTGGGGCGGCGGCGCGGAGAGGCCTCCTTGCCCTTGCCCTTCTTGTCTTCCTTGGCCTCTTTGGCCTCTTTGGCCACGCCCTCCGGCATCCTGCCGCGCTGCCTTCACCACCTGGAAAGAGAGGACAACATGTTTTTAAATAAACACAATTTCTCTATATTCATCATCTATCGACTCAACGACTATAGGTGGAGGAGTAGCCAGGGATGGTGGTCACTGAAGGAGACTAGGACCGAGGAGCGCTCCCCGTGTAGTGGACCTACGACTAGTGCGAACGGCGGGGAGTCGTTGGATGGGCCTATATACCCAGTAGTGCGCAGACAAAGATTATATACTTTTGAAATGAAATAAGAAATAAAAATTGCTATAAACCCTTCCAACATGTTTTAAATATAAATATTAATTGCTACAAGATGTACAGAAACCGTGAAAAGAGGTCTCGAGAGATAACTACGAATTAAAATGTAAAATGCGAGGTACCAAGCCGCACTCTAACAAACAGGTCAGCTATAAAACCAGCGAGAGTCGTAATTCCATTCATTTAATACTCCAATGCGGGCTTAAACTGCGAGCAGGCGGCGCTCCGACCTCTCGAGAGCGTAATGGGTTCAAAACAAACGGTTACATTGTAATTTGTCGCAGTTTTGCCAACTTAAACATGTACTGTGCAAGTCGTGGTTCAACGGTAAGATTTTGTACCATTAACCTGGATAATTACTTCAAGTATTTGCTCATTTAAATAACAATAAAAAGGAGTATCAACCGACATTAAGAACTCTAATTTTATGTAGAGAATGTTATGGTTTCGAAATAAGTGGTTATTTCTGTGATTACGAAAGTGTTTATGGCACGATCAAAATAACAATTAGATTTTTTAACAATAATACTGGCAACAACTTCCGTTTTAACTGGACGACGACACAGCGGGCTCGCAATGAGCAGTCGTTACGAGGAATATTCATGAGTCATTAAAGTTAATAAATTTCATAAATACAAGACAACAAAACACAACACAATACGGTAGTGGCGTGGGAACAACCTTCGCGCATTGTACCTGCAGACGTGGGTTCGAAGCCGCGCGTATTGTTTGCACTCAGAGATAATTATCAATGAGTTAACTGGTATTTACCGTTCGTTGCGGCTGTGCCGGCGAACAAATTTGAAGCCACTATTCTCTTACAAAGTAAGGATGGGAAAGAGACGTTAGATTTGGCGGAGGAAGGGACGCATAAGAAGGAGACATGGTATCTGTTAATCCGAATATCTTTGGCCACCTGCGACTTCGCTATCTCAGCGAATTCACGTGACCACTTACTCGTTTGCAATTACATATAACAAATATTGTTGCCTTTATCCTGTCAAAGACAATTAGATATCAATTAAAACACACGTGAAAGCAGTATCTAGAAACATATGGTAGTGAATTAATATATCAATAGTTTATATAAAAAGTATTCAAGTGCACAATCAAATTTAACAATACAGCGCCTTATCAGCAGTTATCAGAGCTTATCACATAACTATGCAGCTGCTGCCGCAGTTACTTATACACGCGGGTGATGAATGCATCGTACAACCGGTTGTACCAAGGTGCCCAGTGCGGCAGACTCCGCCACACATCAGTTAAAAATCGCTCTCAACAATCGATCTTAAATCGTAATTGCACGATCGCACGAGTAATCGAAAAATATTACCCATTGTTTGGAAGACATGGAAAAACATTTTATAATCCATTTTCGAGTCGATCTCGAGGATCGAACACGGATATCAGGACTAAAACATGGCACAACTTCATAATCCTCCCTGAAAACCACTGATTTTCTTTTAAAATAACATCAGTTACAAGGTTGCCGGTTCTATCCCAACTGTAACCGGCGTTGTCTGTACTTAGATAAATCGGAAGTGAGGTTATTCTTGACAATATAATGAACATAAACTGCAATTCAAAAGTGGGCAGAGTGCAATTTACCTGCCTGCTAACGTTAATCTTAAATGGTGATTTAATTGTTCCTGCAGACGATGACGCATCTCTGAGTAACGAGACGACACGAACGAGTCTAATCAGAGTATTAATATCAGGTAGTTTCAGACATGTATACACACATAGGCCTAGCTCAGCTGTGGGCGGCATAAGACTGATATGACGACGATAATGATGATGATGATGATGATGATGAAATGTTCGTAGCAGGTATGATATAAACGTAAGATTGTTTAGTCTCATTTGTTACTATTTCCCGTTTCCATTGAATTCTATTGTACAGACATATTGTCAGACGATATTTTAATCGGGCGTTTAATCAGTATGAACATGTATGGGAGTGCTCACGGCACAGCGATTTGGTATAATGTAATTCTGGCCTTAGTGTTTGACCCAATCAAACTATCGGCCGATAAAAATGTTGTGTGTGGGTTCTAAGCGGTCGACTCATCTTGCATTATATTTTCGTCTAAATTTTCATAATTGTTTTTTTGTTTTACTGAATTTATATTTCCATCACCTCCGCTAAACAATATGTTAGCATTCCATCATTCATGTTGATGTAAAACGTTGTAAACTATATCTTTTTACAAAGACTACGAAGGACTTAAAAAGAAAACAAACACAGGAGTACATACTTAAGCGGTTTGAGTTAGTGTTTGTAAACAGACCTAGCAAAGAATCTTACAGCTATGTAGGTCTAGACGGCGTGTACGCTGGCGTTGCATTTTATAGTAAGAGTCCTGAAGACGGCGAGCCTTTTGAGAGCGTGAATTATAAAGAATGTTGGCGCTTTCAGGTGACCTTGGTTTTTGCAGCATAGAGTTGTTGGTTATACACACACACACACACACACAGACACACACAAACACTACATCATAAAGGACCTTTTCATCCCGAAAGGCCTCAGCCGTACAAGACACAGGAACGTGGCACACGGCCGTGGGCCGCGGCCCTAATTCGCGCCAATTGCCGGACCAAGAGTCACGGATAACGACACGTAATCAAACGGTCATCGCTATTTCCAACACGACGGCCACAAGCATAGACTAGATAATGTTGAATGTCTTCACAGATTATAAAAAAAATAGGGATCGTCTATGCCATTCTCATAAATGGGATGAGAAATAGGAAGATGGGAGATTCCAACTGGGAAGTCGGTGACCAACTTATTAGTTAGGTCTATATGCCTTGGAGCAGCGGACGTCTGACAGGCAGACCGACGGTATTCAGAATGACTCAATTAGCGATAACCCTAGTAGAATATCACATTGGCAAGGGGAAGAAGACTGGACCTAATGGAAATTCGTATCTTATGTTGTCTGTTTTTTACATATGGATGCCAATTAGACTATATCTTGTATATGTCTATATCTTGTATTGAACAATCAGTATGTACGGTGGGGCACAGATGTGTGTGGCACGTGCTTGTATTTACGACATCCGCATCGAGCCCGCAGCCTCTTAGCGGCCGATGTGGGTCAGAGGGCGGAGGGCGGAGGGCGCGGGAAGCGGGGCAACCCTATGACGACGCCAGTAGAGCAACACTCTTCCTGCCAGCTTCGTGAACGCACAAGCTTTAACAACGAGCGTATTCTTTGTGTTATCAGAGTTGTTACTGGCGGTCATGTATGGACGATCTTATCATGTCTCTTACAAACATCTTGTTAATTAAAAGTGTTTAAAACTACTTTAAAATTTAATTCAAGCATATATTCTCTAAGAAAGAGGGATGTGTCCCGCATATCTGGGCTTCTTGTAAAAATTCCGTTTACACAAATATATGCAAACAAATGACGTCGATGAAAAATATTTCAAACATTATTTGAAATCTATGCTGGATATAAACATTATTTTTACAAATGCAACATCAAACGATTTAAATATTAAAGATATTTTTAAAAGAATTTTTATGTAACTACTGTGGTCTACGGATAGATACTTGCCAGTAGGTACTGCGAGGGTTGGCTGCATTTCTATACATACCTAACCTCCGCATTGTCAAGTCACGAGGGTTTGAACCCTTGACATCGAGAGAGGGGTCGCCACTGTGCTATCGCGGCTCATTGACTACGCATCGATGAACAATCTCTATTCAAGTAGCACGCGTACACGTGTAGCCTCCAAGTGCCTGTTACGTTGGAAGGTACGCGTTGTAGACACAGAACAATGGAGACGGTGAAAAGGGGGGAGGTATAAACCAGTGGAGGATATTGATAAAAGGGAATAGCTAAAGACGAAAAATACTGTCTTTTTGAAGATCTTAACGAAACATTGCTTTATGTTAAACACTTCAAAATGACACGCAGTCCACTTGACGTGCTATCGACGGCCAATAAATACGTCGCAATGGGACGCTGATAGGAGATGAGTAAATCATGTTGAGTCAACCAAAGTGGCGCCAACACGGAGCTACACTCTTTAGTGGAAACGGATTTAATGTTAGGTAAGAAGGGAACACAATAACAAATTGATTTCTTATTTCTATAACAGAACGTTTTATCTCATAATATCGTGTAGCGATACAATCTGAAAGCTTTTGTGAAATCTCATTCTTACATTATGTATAAATCCCTGTTTCGGAAAGCATCCAAATATCAAAGGTTACCTTACATTATATTTTATATCATCATCATCAACATCAGCCCCTGTCTGCCAGCTGCTGGACATAGACCTTTCCCAGTGCCCTCCACAGTATACGGTCCTCCTTCCGCATTCAATTTTTAAATAAAATATAAATTTAAACTTTTAATTGTTTCATTAATGTATTAGTCATATTTGGGCAGTAACATCGCAGCGCGCCGCGGTCACGTCACGGCCGCGTGCCGGCTCCAATAAAGCGAGCAATTACTTGTCATTTATTAATAGTCGATGACCGCAGGCCGGTGACGTCACCGGGTCGCGCCCCAAGCGCTCATTAGCGAATATTAAGTTTACAATTACACGTCCGTTCCTCGGCGTCGTGCCGGACGAGATACTTTTTAATTCATAGTCCTCAAAATGACCGCTAAGACTTTAGCTAAATAACCATAGACTTGCCAGCGTTTTGTTGAAAAGAGAAAAACAAATTTTTCATCATGTCAGAACCTCTATTTGTATTAATTTCATCTATACTATTATAAAACGTAAACTTTTTGGAACTTTACTGTGAAATCACAGATAGAGTTTAGATTTTAATAACTATTTTAGTAGAAACAAGCCCGATACTTGCAATTGGTTTGGACTATACAGTACAACGTTTTAAACTTAGGGGTAGGTGAATTGAAAGAAAAACCCTTAAGCGAGATGGGAGTAAAAAATAAAAATAAAGTTTTTATGAATATAGTGAAATCTGTCTCAGTCTGATAAAATTTGATGCAGGTAAAGCCGCACGGAGACAGCTAGTTACTCCTTAACACATAAAGAAGAGACTCGGCTCAACACATCAACACCAATATATTTGAATTACACTTAAACGTCTCTTAACACGGCGAGCGGCGGGCAGCGGGCAGCGGGCGGCGGGCGGCGGGCAGCGGGCGGCGGGGCCGTTGCTAAAAAACTGCTTCCTGTGGCCGCTACGCAACCAGCATTCCTGCCCACTGACTCATACCTTGCGGTGAGCAGGAAAATTGCCAGGAAAATATATCTTTACATCTGGTAGCATGTGCAGGACTTAACAAGACACATGTTGACAAGATTGGAAGGCACCGGAAAATGTGCTGTTGTACTGCACATTATAATTCGTGACGTTGTTCATGTTGAATACAAAACGCCTCAAACTAAACAACTTTAAATGTGTACCTCACTGAAAAGCAAATTGTCCTTTAACATGTGACGGACAACTTCTTTTTCACCATTTCGACAATCTTCCTTTTCACTTCTTTACAGTGAATGATTCTGTTTTAAAGAGTCATTCTTATCATTCTTTCAGTCGTTCTTATCTAAAAGTTTCAGAGTGTGAACAAGCTTGGATAGTTCTTGTCACATTGTTTGCCTGAAAACTGTAGATGTCGTGCACCGTAACCGCGCTGTAGACAGACAGACTGATGTTTTATTCAGGGGGCCCTCGCTGCAAACACGCGGGCCTTTCACACGCTTCTAAACAACTTGTTTGCTTCGAGAGATGGCGCTAGTGTGACGTCACAGAAGCAACAGATGTTACATGTGACAGCCATGTTAGATGTACTCTAAACAATATTTTTCATTTATTACTTTTCGGACTACCAACATCCTAATTTAATTAAACTTTAACTTAATTAACGATGGTGATATTCACAAAGCAAGGTCTGTATACGCAAGGCGCCCAATAGCCACAAATTACAAAACACGAATAACACAATTACGCGGTGCATGGCTTGCTCCTTCCACTTTGGCGCGGTCACTGAACGCTTTAAACTTTAAATTAACGTTTAAAAATCCCATTATAGCGCAGTTTTTCAAATAGTTCCACGTAAGCTGAAATTGTTGGATGTCGTGTCAACAACACATCAGGCGAGCAGGGATAGGGGAGGGGTAGGGGAGGGGTAGGGCGGAGTCCAGGGCAAAGCAACACGCAATATCGCCTAGGTCCTACCCGCATCGGTGTGAGGACTGCGGCTTTTCTGGTTACCATTTCGTGCTGGTATAGAACTATTTCATACATCGGATTTAAAACACGCAAACTCAAAACTTTTTACATTTGGTATTTGTAAAATTATACATGCCTAGATAATTACGGAATCATCCAACATTGTTGGCTTCTGTTAGCAAGAATTGCAATAATAAATGGTGTTATCGTTGCCTTAAATGGAACAAATGAATTTTCTTTTGTGTTGTTAAATTAAAGTTGTAGGTGCGGTTGGCAACGTGTGTGACGCAGGTCAGTAGGTGCGACTTAGTTAATTAAAGCTTCGATAATTAAACTTTAGCTCGTGCTCCGTCCAACTACGTAAACAATACTGGATTGACCCAGCGGATATTACAATCCTATACGTTTGTCGTTAAAATGATTTTCTATTATTGGAACACTTGTATAAACACACAAACAGACCTATTACTCCAGCATACTTCATCTAAAAATTTATCAAAATCGGTGCAGCTGATTCGGTACGTGGCCCCACGTTCTCACATAAGTAACGCTTCTCTGCAACGCCAATGGAAATCAACTTCCACATCGAAAGCTCAGCTACAAACACAATGTCTAGACGTACGGTCATCGCGAGGCCAAGTTTGCAAATTAGCCAAATCTATAATCTATTTAAAATGATCTTGTAAACCAATCGACCTGCTGTTCCATCAGCCCGATGTGTTTTTATTTAACATTGAGTCTATGGCCTAACGAAAACACCAGTCCACTCCGGGAGGTTCGGAGCAGCCTAAAAGGGGGGGACTATGCTTTATTCAATAGTCAAAAGGGTTCAACAAACATGAATTAACACGAGTCGCATTCGTCGAGTTTCGGCAGAAAAATGTTAGGGTTGAGAGTACCTACTCTTGAACTTCTCCACCGTCTCATTCAGACGACTACAACAATATGAGCCATTCGGGGCATTGGGTAACGATGTCCTTAACGACAAGTGGCCGCTGGAACAAGTGCACACCCCCAGTGGGATACAGGGCTTATAATTGGCACTTCTGATCGATTAAATACCGCAGTTTCACCAGAGACATTCGAACAAATACAGCGGCTATTCAAAACGTCCCTACGTTGGCAATATTTACGCAGTCCTTAGGCGTCTTCTGACATTACGATCGCCGTAGGCTGTACATATGCAAGCCAATACCGATAAGAGTTAAGCGTTACGGGTGACGTCACGCGTTTAATTAACCTGCGCAAGTGCACAGGCTTCATTCACAACTCCCTTCAAGTTATTAAGTTTCAAGTAAAAAGCTCACAACGGTGATCGACATGTTAGTATATTTAGCGACATATTTAGCATTTTTATTACTTTCTTATTATTAATAAAGTGTGTTTCGACAGTTGACAATTCAAATAAAACAAAATTTGACAGCAGCTGACTATCAAACGTCTTCAATTTAACTTAAATTTTAGTTTACCACAAATCCACACACCATGCAATTTTAATTGTACAGTTTTCCGTGTTGCAACACAAACGCAGTTTCAACTACACAGTCCAACTGTTCAGTAAAGTCTGCAGGCGGCTAACGAGCGTTAAAGGTGTAAACGTTGGTGTTTTTTTTAATATTAAAATGTTAGATTTGAACATTAATTATTCATGAATTAATTAATTACTAATTGAATTTGTTTCTTGTTGATAGAACGAAAAAATGTATAAACAGCGCTGAGTCAGACGCAGGTAGAGACAACAAAGCTATAAATTATATGCTAAGGTCCCCCGCGGAGGTCGCATACAACCAGATCCTCGTGGATATATCAAATGCCGTATCTTTACTACATCCCTCATATTTACTACATACTCTATCAGATAGTTTTACGATAAATAGTGCTACTAAAACATACATACATACATACTAATTTATCAAATATACATCTATAATAGTGTCGCTCGCGACTTCATCGATCTTGAATTCAAAAGAAGTTGCTGTTCGCGCCGGAGAGGAGAGGTTCGGAACACCGACGGTGCGGGGACATCACTACAAATACGTCAGGAAGAGATCGCGCAACGCGAACACTTGTCTAATTGTAAATTTGTTATATCGCCCAATAAACTATTTAAAACCAACTGCTGCTGTTTATACTGCCACGTACATCATCCACCTTCCAGTAAAGGTCGCCCAAACTTGTTCATACAATGGGCACTATTTAACGGCAACGCTTACTAAATAACGTCCAACTGTCACCGTCCATCAAAACAAAGGTAATAAACTAGTAATAGTTAGAGTCACCGACCCGCACTTCCTGCCTCACTTCCGTTACGAAACAACGACCGAAACCTTAAAGTACAAAGCATTATCAACTACACCTACTCCACACTATGACCATCGAGAAGATACACTTTCCAATAAAACGACACCGAACCATTTGAATTAAGTAAATATTACTCAGAGCGCCTCGCCCGTTCACAAAGGTTTCCCTTTACACCTGGCGGGCAGCGACCTCGCTACAGAACAACTAAACTACAGACACAAAAGTTGTTATAAAAATGTTTTTATGAATAAAGCCATCCTATCAACGACCTCGTGTCAAGTTTTTTGGACAGACATTTGTAACGCGTTTCTCTGTATCTAAGTGTGTGATATTGTCTTTTAATCACATAACAATTATCGCTTTCTATATACTCTCCATCAGCTCGCTATAACATCCTCGCCGAAGGGCTCAGGTCCCCTATCATTAGGGGTAACTAGGCCATAGTCAACTACGCTGGCTCAGTGCGTGTTGATTGACTTCACGCATATCTTTGAATTTCTTCGAAATATGTGCAGGTAATTTTTTCGATTTTTTCCTTCACCGTAAGAGCGTCAGGTAATGTACATATAAAAGTTGAAACTAGAAAAACACAATGCAACATGGCGGGGATACAACTAGACAATGCAGAGTGCCACCGAGTCGCTCTATTATTGCTTTGTATATAAACAAATTAACCTACAACACAAAAAATATATCTAACAAGTAACAAACATGTTAAACGAATGTTGAGCGTTACGAACTGAATAATTCACAAGTCTCTACATAACAATGCTCTGTACGGTTCTGGGTTAGTGAATGCTTTGGTCGTAGTATCAGTTTGAGGTGCGTTAATTATATCGCGAACAAATTGAGAGCTTCTACCGATAGAGCACTAATTAATAGCTTTATACTAGCTATGTATGTTGTGTTATAGCTTGCTAATAGCTTCAACTTACTGGTATGCTTGTACGCTCGTGTAGCGGAAACTGAACAACGGTCTATTGATATTAGAATGCAAGCCGGGACAGCGCGCATCGTCCGACATTGTCCGTGTATACTAAATAGATGAATTAACGTTTCTTTATACGGATGAACTGCGAGGTATGCTTAGAAATTACATATTTAATACAATTTAGGATGGACCGTAATAAATGTCATCCAAGTTGTCACAACGACTACCCAATCATTCGCTTTTCTGTTCATTTAAGATCGGCAACGCGTTAGTAACCTTTCAATTCTATACAGTTGGGCAATGTACTCCTAAAAAACAACTAGATGTCCTGTATTAGAACAGACCGACACTTTAGAACATCGATTAAGATCAACCCAAGTATAAACTATGTACTTCTATGTTAATGTTAATTGCGTTCAATCTTAAACAAAACAAACAACTCTCGATTCGAACACAAGCTAAATTACATTAACACACAATACGAGCGATTGTCTGTTTGTCTGCACGTTGATATTGTATTGTTTCATTGGGCGCGGCGCTCTTTGTGGCGGCAGACGTCGCGCTCGCAACAATGACCACGGACTCATTAGGATAATCTATACGATGCCGGTCCAAGATTCGGATCGTATCGACAAAAGACTATCGCCACCGACGCCTTTTACTTCTCAGTTTATCCATCATCAGCGCTGCTTTCAAATCCAAATCTCAATCTATTTAGTAAAAGGATTGAATGGATTGTGTGAAAGAGGATATGTGTAAGAAGTGTGTCAGTTCAGATATGACAGCTGACAGATGTATGGAAGAGTAGTGCATACTGTGCCGACCCTCCTCAGGGAGAAGGGCGGGGTGATGTTGATGAGATGTATCTAACTCACAGAACGGCAACATTTATATAACCTGTTTTTCTAACTTTAAACAACACAAATACATAAAATTTACTTGTTTACACTGGCTGATTTTTCTCGTGTTTAGCGCACGTACAGTGTGCCGAGCGCATCTATTTATAGACAATGGAAATCGCTGCAAACAATAATATAAGCGAAGCGATCACATCGCTCGTCCCACGACAATCACATATGAAATGAAACGACCTCAGTCCCGGTGTAGCGAAAATGTAGGAGTTTTGCAGGACAGATATGCCTTCTCACTTTGATCATAAAGAGCTGATGCTCTGGACACGCCCTTGGCTTCCTGACAAGTATAGTGATAACACCTCTCTCGTAGATTGTAGCGCTGCGCTATTATTATAATGATAGTCCAGTATGGTTTAATCTCTATTTTATCGAAGATATTAAATTCAACGTAGCAGACGTATCCTTTTAATATTGTTAAAGAATTAGAAATGACTTTTGTAGGTCCATACCCCTTGTTCACTTTTACCTGAATGACAAACCTTTGCCACCAAGAATACCTCGTGCTCAGGGCTGTCAGCATTAGAATACTTGATAGTGAGCTGGCTTGGAGCGTTGCCAGCGGCCCACGAATCAATTACAGAGTTCAGTGCCACCTCGCCTACCTGTTGTACTCTTGACTCGCAACGTAACACTAACGTGAGTACGATACCGTTTGCATTGATCACTGTTGCACTCTGTTGCCATGTAATTTACAAACACTTTAAATTTAAATTTAGAAGGGCCAGTAGGTACCAAATACCACACTCAAGGACCTTTACTACTGATACAAACTTGGTTGTCTAGTTTAACACTTGTGTTAGATAGTGGCACTGTGGATTGTGTGCTTATAATTTTCATCATCATCTTTATAATATCAGCCACACGTCGCCCACTGTTGATCGTAGGCCTCCCCCAAAGATCGCCACGACGATCGGTCCTCGGTCGCCCTCATAAAGGATGCTCCCGCAAACTTCACCAGATCACTGGTCCATAGACGTAAACATACAACTTTTTATTTAAAATAGAAGACTGTCAAACTTAGTTTCAATAACTACGAAGGCTGTATAAAGTTAACGGAAGAAAAACTTTATCTAGACTAGGAGACAGCGCCGTATCCTTCCGGTCGAGACGCCGGATTTGAGAACAGGACTGGTTCTTGGCACGGATTTCTTAAGCTTTTACAAACTTATTGTATCTCGGAGACTGTATATATAATGTACATTATTCATTTCTCGTATAATTATTTACACGAGACCGTTAAGACTATATTATCACACACTTCCGTGGGGTTTATCCACTTGATGTATGGATGAAGTCTTCCACACTTGAGAGACACAAACAACTATTGACTACGCCATTTCCTGTGTATACAAAATAACATGAATATTGCAGAACAATAAATGATACGGTTGTCTCATTGTCTCCGACACATAACGATATCCTCCCCCCTTCAAGTCAATCACGATTTCCAGTTAATTCAACTATATGGAACTTTTCATATTATAATCCCATACACGGTACACTTCAATCAAACACGTTCACTATAAAACGGTATAGCTAGTAGGACCTCTTTCAGGCCGGATGTTTAATACAAAGGCGGAAATGACGTCTATATCGTTAATTACAAATCGATATCTCCGGGCAGCGGCTGCGAGCGGGACGTGCCGGGCGCCTGTGACCTGCCGGCTGTCGCCCGGGCGAGTGTGACCTGACCTCCCTTATCACGCCTAGATAAACTTTTAAATAGACAGACAAAAGTAACAGGACGCTTCTTATGTTGTTTGTTATTATATAAGAGTATGTTAGTTATAGTTTTAACAAAAGAAACTGGCAGGCAAGGCTCCGACATAGAAAATATATTCTATATAAATCAATGAAAATAAAATTGTAGTCTGAACATACGCCCACTGCTGGATATAGGCCGTAACCAATGCCTTCCACAGTATGCGGTCCTCCGCTTCCCGCATCCAACGACTTCCTGCCGTCCGCACTAATTCACAACATTAAGGGTTCATAATTACGTACAGAATATTTCCAGCACATACATTGCGGAGAGGCGGAGGAATGTTAATGCTTCATGCTGCGAGCGCCGAGATAGTCTGCGTGCGAATTGAATGATCACGATCGCCACCCCGCACTCAGACATTAAATACACTCAACGGCTACACCACTTCATGTACGGGCCCGCGCCACGAGTTATAACGATGTCGAAGGATAAAATACTTCTTGATACTATGACTGCTTCCTGAAATTTCTAAGTACAAAAGTTTTTCCTACTTTATGTATGCGAATCATTTAATAAATCTTAACAAAACTGTCTACACCGTTTGAAGGTGTCATATCAACTTGTCATGACAACGTCTAAACCAAGGTTCTTTCCAACTAGTAAGGATATAAACGTAATTTTAACAAATCCCATAAAACTGTAATAAAATCTCAATACCCTACACTAATGGGTGCACGTAAGATTTCAGAGCATCGTTATTCCCCTCTCCGTAGCCCTACTACTGTATATCACGTAAACTTGGTGGTGCAACAAATGGGGTCGACAGCGGCGCCTCGCTGGCTACCGCATCGATCAAACTTAAACGATCCCAACGTAATGGCATCGTAATATTTCACAAGGCTATTGCGTCGATATCAGTTTCTAAGCAAACATTTATTTCACATTTTAATATATTTTATTAGTCTCCACACAAACGTATACGACTTGAAAATAATGGCCATGTAAAATTATGCTTATTAAATTTCAAAGTACTGTAAGTTAAAGATTGTATTCATAAAAAATAATTTTGTAAAAGGATATCTAGGCCGCCACATTCATCTACAGACTTCCATCATTTTTAATTACGACATATCAATCGAGCATAGTTTGCATGAAAAGCGCGACGTTCCTCCGTTGCGTAAACCTTGCAGAGGCGCGGTAACACCCCCTGCTCGGAAGCCCCCGATCCGTACGCCTCCACGTCGCCCGTTTACTCCCTGTCTGTGAACAACTTTTACGCTTTGGCTTACGTGAATTATTTTTGTGGCGGAGTTAGTGAATTTTATGTCTTGTTTTATGGCAGTATGGTTCGTTTTTGAGTAGCGGTGGTAATTTCATGGTGTTGCATTTCATAGCTGTAATTACTGAGGAACTATTCTGTGTTTTGTCTGGGGAAATGCAATCCGCTTTTCCTTAGGACGGGGAGGATTTTTGTTTTTTTATTTGTAGTACAAGATCGCATCGCTCCGCGGCATGTCTTCGAGCAGTGGTCAAACGGTAGCGTTGTGGGAACAAGTTATTACTTTACAAGAAACATCCAACATAAGACGAACTTTCCCAAAACTTGCTGCTAGTAAAGAAATTCATTTTATTACTTCCACTCGCTGGCGCGAACTGACAAAATAGCCTTCTTATTTATGTTCTACCCCACCAACCTTCTGTGACAGCCATAGTCATGCTATCGATTTCTACTGAATTACCATTATTGAACTGGACCAGAGTTGTAAATATCATGGTTTTATTTTTTCGAACTTTGTGCCCAAATATGACAGTGGTGCGTCATGATGTGACCACAGACCATGCGATATGACCATAAACCATATCATAGAGATATACCATTGATGTAGTCATCTAACTCGTTGTGACTGTCGGAACGATTATGTTTTTTTTTGTTTTTAATCCATTGTGTTTACAATGTGCATGTTTCTATATCACTGACATCCCGTGCCACCGCATGATATTTTCAACTTTAGTGGTAAAAGCGTGAAACAAAGAAACAAAACGAAAAGGGTTAAAACGAGTTACAATGTACCCGGCCTGTTTATACTCTTTCGCCTTAACCAGATTATTTTATGTTTGTATTTATACTGTCCCGGCCAGGTTTACACCGTCGTAACGAGGTACGTTCTTTCTTGAATGTATTTGGGCACTGCGAACTACAAATTTGTCAAACATGGGAGGACGAGTTTTTCTACCAGGGGATCAGGACATCGACCTGCAGCTTGTTAAATAATAAATTCTCACATAGCAACAGAGGAAAATTGACAAAAAGGAAAGAGGTCTCTTCATAAAAAAGGTTAAAAAAAATACTTATTTTCAAACCAATCGAATTACGTACTTGGTGTAGTAACGTTGAATTTGTTTTATGTGGATGTTTCGGCGGAGTGTCTGACAGTATATATCTGTGAGTAGACGCGCCCCTGACTCCGGTCAGTGCTGCGTGATAACGGCTGATGTTGCCGGCAACTGATAACACTACGTGCAATGACTTCGACAACGATATTATTATTCAGCCGTTTGTATTCCAAGTGTCATAGTTTTAATTTGGATTGAGTAAAATTTTTTAAATGAAAACTAAAATAAAGTTTAACGTGTTTGTGTTTTATGAATAGATTGGAGATTACACAAAACAGGCGGATTTATCCATCCATCCATGTAAACTTTCGCTGTAATAATGTTAGTAAAATTTTGACAGCAATACAGTCTGGTAGTAAAAAAATAATATAGTCAGGTACAGGATCTCTATCGTGCCCGCAGTGATCAGCTATGAAGTCACGTCGGCGGCCTCAATGACATAATTGACATTGTCACGGCATTCACAGCACCGACCTTACAATCATTGTAGTTTCGTGGAACTCCTCTATGGGAACTTTGTATACGTAATTATATTATTAACAGTGTATGTAGTTGCATTGTGTATTATAAATCGTTTTTCTATAATTTCTGTTGACAAGTTCTGATATGTTCTGTACTACAGAAGTTGAACGCTAAAATCATTTTTGTAGATTACAAACGAAATACACGAAAACGTCCAAAAAAATTATGTACTAAGGTCTTGTTTTACAATCGGAAGGACTCTGAGTGCACGCAGATAAACATTATCGTATTGTCTTGTACATTATAAACCCTGCCATCATCCCGTTAAAGATAGTTCAATATGCATCAAGTATTGTAGCCAGGCGTGCTCGGTGCGCTTGCGAGCTATTGTTGCGCACCGCTACATTGTACTCACTACGATGTTCATTCAGCCTTTATTACCGAGTGCAGCCGGCCTGCAACACCGCGCTCTCAATACTGAGCATTCGCTTGTATTGGAATGTACTGGCATTACAAAACTGAAATATTCCCAGACGTATAGGATATTGTTATAAGAAAAACCTGCTGCCAGAACTGTGCCGGCAAAGAAAACAACAGTCAGTAGCTTAACCTCTCCTCGGAAATAAAAATATACTATAATAAGTTATACATGTTCGTTTTAATAGATCTAGTGCTAGACCATATTTTATTTTTTCTAAATAACTTCTTGTTAACTCTAACTGTGTCCAATACAAGGATCTCCTTAAAAAGGGCCACAACATTTTCGCTTCACGAACTTATATATGTATACTACACGGTCCGTTCTCTGATATAGAAGTACCATCGATACAATTTCCACTAACAACAGACGTCCCTGTTAAACCGTATGTTTATATAAATATCTCGCAGATGTATTATGTTAGCAGGTGACATCACCGCCCTGCAGTTATACCGCGCTACAGAAATAACTGTACAACTGGCTATTTTAACTTATAATACGATAGTCAGCTAAATACTACTGCCACAGCATCCCAGTGGACGTCTAGAAATGCCTGCGCGCACGAGGCACGGTACTATCGGCAACTTCTTTAACTGTATGATGTTCTCTTCTAAAATGCGAATCAAACTAAATATAAAATAAAAACGCATTTACAAGGTCATTTCAAGTAACTTATTCCCTTCAGTGGAATTAAACTGGGTTCTCTTCGACCTGTGACGTTAGATCTTTTAAAGTCGCGGAGCGGGGAGCAAAGTTTAACGGGTTCATTCTAAGAATCTGCCGGCGGAATGAGGTCACTGCTATTATGTTCAATGTGCACAACTTTTCTTTTCACAAAAAAATAAATAATATTTAGTTTTGATGATTGTTTTTATTTCTTTTGCGTATATTTCTGGAATTCTCTGAACTGGTACAGAAACATCCTGGATAATTCACAAATCATCAGATAGGGAAATAAATGAAGTCGTAAAACGAGACGTTGCCATGAAAAAACAAAAAAAAAAACGTAAGTATTAGGTCACATCCCAGAGTACAAAGAATAAACAAAATTGAGCGAGTCGCTAATAGCATTCTATAAATTCGTGTCCCGAGCCTGCGCCGGCTCGACTACTGGAGATATCATCTGAATAATCCATAATTCATGAGCAGTGACGCAACTGTCGTCAATGCGAAACAAACGCTTCGCTACAGACACCGATGTACTGCCGACGCTTTTTGGTAACAAGTACGTCCATTGAAACCGTCAACATCTTCTTAGTGTAAAGGATTAATTTAAATTCCAATATATCTACTTCTACCACATTATTTGGACTAAATATTTACGACAAAAGATTTTTCAAACATTGCACATTTCATTTAATACATCTTCACAGTGTAATTCCAATAACACATTTACAAAGTCCGCGGGTATAAAAAGGGTCCAGAGGTCCGAAACTGAGTCCGGTGCAATAAAATTTCGACACTGTAGCAAATAATAACCGTAACACACAAAAAAGCAATCAAACCGGTACTGTGAGTACAAACCCACTGCACACACGGCCAACCGTCCGATTTTAAGGTACGCACGCCGACTACGCCGACAAATTGAAAAGGCCATAGAATACAAAGCCCATGCAAGAGCGGAGCCGACGTGTCGCTGCGCCGCAGTGTCGGTGACATCATCGCATATAAAAATAAGCGTACAACCGGTCCGAAAGGTTTCGATGGAACAAAGAACCTTGGAGAATGCAATTAAGGAGTCGACTGATAATTATCTGAGATGCATTCAAGCGCGGCTCTAACAGCCCAGCCGCGATGACCCAGCCATTATGCGGAGTGCGTGAGTGAAAGTTTTTAGTCCACTCACAATCTCCGACAAAAAATGAGTAAAAAACAAACCCCATAACAACCTAAATTCGATAACGAATAAAATGTCTTAAGAAAATCCAAATAAACATACCGTCTTGCCAGCTTCATTTAAACTCATTCAACTGTTTTCCGTCAAAAAACTCTAAGATAGCGGTTTTCATTTCAAGGTGTAAGGAAAACGGTAACTCTGTACTTCTAATGAATGTCATCAAAACCAACATTCGTGATGGCTCAATCAGGAGAATGAGTGATGCTAATTTGTTTTGTCTTTTTCAACCTCGTTACCATTCAATATCAGGTCAAGTTTAACTTCATTCGTCTGTATATCAATTTTCTGAACAACTAGTCCCTCGGGTTGAGTTGGGGTGGCGACGGGATTATCAAGATTTTCTATTGGTAATTTTATACTAAGTATTTCTTGAAACGCTATCTTCGGATTGGCCTGTTCGCGGTGGTTGCACGATAACCTATTACATATCTGGTTAAGACGATACAAAATGTTAGCGGGCGCCGGGCGCCGGGCGCCGGGCACCGGGCGCGGATAGACCGATGAGCTGACATCATCGTCGCGACCGGTTATCCGACGCGTTTGTAGCGCCGGCTAGGAGGCGCTGGAGTGCCTCTAACGGTTACACAGTTCAAAAATGTACAATCGATATATATTACTGACGTCTAGTCAAAAAAATAATTGATTTTAGAGACTGCAGTAACTAGTGACTATCTAGAATTTTTTCCCAAACAAAACGTAAAATTGGTATTCAATTATTTACCTTAATTATCGCCATTCAGATATTTTCAAAAGTATCATAATTAAAATTCAATGAACTCTAGATACTGTCATTCTCGTACATTGTGGAGTTAGTTGTGTGCGTCATGCACAAAAAACTGAACCATTAATCAATGACATTTCAAATTTCTTGCAACATTTAATTTAATAGACAACGGTTTCAGTCGTCACGATGCTACATGTGAGAGAATGAATTTATTTGACTCGTTCATTTTATAGTAAGACAATTCTGTACGTCTTCTTCCTTTATTTCCATAAGTGCTTTTATAGCAGTTCACATCTATATACATCTTAGATGTCATCAATGTAAACAGAAGTATATGGCAGGGCTATTTCATATTCTACCATTCCGTACTTGTCTATTAAAAACCCAAAACGGAAACAAAAAATATTGATTAGGAAACTGGATGATATAAACATGTGCACGCATCCAAATGAACGGAGACAGACAGTCTAGACTTGGCAATAAACAGTAGCAATAAAAGGGGAGACGAAGGCGACTTAGTAATGTTATTATTTTTCTGTTTAGTCACGGTCTCTTTACCCCTCTCTCGAAGAACGTTTCATAAGGAATAATGTTGTCTTCAGACCATTAGGTTACTGCGCAAGGATAGGAGAGAAGTTTGCTAGTCTCAACACAGAATTAAGGCTCTAAGACACGTAAACGTTTGCAGCACCACCCACAGCTTTCACGTCAAAGAGATAATAACTAATTTATCATTAGCATTATCTATCGGCAGAGCTTCATATAAGACAAAAGGCTCCTCGGCAAACTTCAATTACGTTACCAATAGTTCAATAATCGGAGATGTGCGGGCGGCCGGCGAACGGCGATTCGGATGATGAAGGCACGTGGGGGCTCGGGGCGGGTGGCGACAATCCGGGCCCGAAGACCCCCTCGTTTTTATCAAGTTACGCTGAAAATGCGTTATGCGTGTTGTACTGAATCCTGATTTATTATACTTGGCACCAACAGAGATATCTTGCAAACTTGGTCCATACTCTTCGTTATTGCAAAACAATCCAGAAACTAATATATTTGTCTTCAAATTCGGTGACTTCGAACAATCTTGAGTTTTCGCAGATACAAAAAATGTTTTAATTATACAGACAACCCTATAGCATTTAACAATCTCGCTATCTAGCAGCCCTATTAACCGTGTAAGGGTCATCGACACGAGAGATGATGTCGCGACACACATCCACGGGAACCGGTAGTGTGAGCGGGCCCTAACGACATTTCTTGCAGAGAAATTATACGCGTGTACGCGCCGCATCGGCCGCTTTGTCATTTATTTACTGTACACTCGCGAATCGCGTTTTCTATTGCGATATTTTTTATCTTGAATACAAGCGAAGGTTAATTGTGTGGGAAAAACTTTAACATGATAATAAAACTTCAGTTAATTAGTCGACTATATTACTTATATAGATAAAATAAATTCTAGTGAACACGAAAAAAAGGACAGTACGACACCGTGTGGGTAAGCCTAGGTCAAGTTTGCGGCCTCATCCTGAATGACGGTGGTCGAGGACCGATCGTCGTGGCAATCTTTGGAGGTAGCCCACGCCCAGCAGTGGCCGACATGTGGCTGATATGACGAAGATGATAAAAAAAATCTTCCATCCTCCAAATAAACCTATAACACTAACTACAGAAGACTATTATAAAAATACTATAAATAGATACTGGTAAAGGTAAAAAAGTGATAGAATCTCGATGCCAATGTCATCACCAAATATTTGAAGAGACAACAAACAAACAATAGTAGTGATAATGCAGATATTTTCAAACATTATTTACCAATGAGTTATATTTTGCTATCAACGTGTCAGCTTCGTTTACTACGGCACGCATGTTAGTCTCCGGCAGTCGATAGCTCGTGTGTAAATAGGTTCATTATAATAACTTTTATCGCACTTCCAGCGACAGCTAAACTAGTCCTGACTCAGTCACTGATTTTATAGAGTCACGTCATCTGTGACTAATGTGTTTATGAATAGATTTACATATGTACATGGTAAGTTCATTTTAAATATGTTATTTGAGAAACTGTCCGTTACATAATCACATTTATCCATTAACCCTTATTATTTTAACTCCACTAGTATACCAAAGGTAATTTTCTTGAACCACGTTATGTATTATCTCGGCAACCACTGCACAGTTTTGAATAATTATTTTTCTACAAATAAGCCTTACACTTACGTATGTTTTTAAGCTATATATTCACGCTATTAAACTTAGGGGGTGAGTAGATTAAAAAAAATGTTCAGCGTGAAAGGAACATGATTGCCGTGGTAACCACAACAATTTTACTGATTTCTATAAAGGGATAAGTCGTTGCCTAGAAATGACAGCTTTTGGTTCGTCTTCGTCGCTTCTTCGTCTTACAGAATTTCACGCGAATAAATTAGCACGAGAAGAGCTAGTAAAACATAATCGCGGATATCATCTCAACAATATCACAAGTTGTTTGTTGTACCTGATTATATCTCGTAGATTGTTTACTGTTTGTATTATCTGTACAAACGAGGTTGGAACCTAAATTGAGGCTAATAATATATTTAATACGGCGGTTATCGAATAGTGTAAAATAACAAGTGAGTCATCGATGAGGTAACCGGCGTAAGGTCAGGGCTGCGACGGACAGGCAGACAGATTATTCTAAACTATACAGGCATACACTCACGCTGTAACAAGAACAACTTGAAGCGCCAATAGCCTTAAGGTTATGGGTACGGACTACCGATCTAGCGGTCGTGGGTTCGATCTCGCCATTCAACTATTGTGGTGATTCATATCCTAACACAAGCTTTGTTAAACTTACCTGGAATGGTTCAAAGAAATATTCTAATATTTTTAGTTAAAAGAGAAACATTTTACTGAACTTCACCCAAAGATAATGTAACATTCGATTAACGATAATTCAATACTGACTTTGTGGGACTTAATTTCTTTAACTCACGTACAAATGTTAGTTCGTTACCTCAGATGAACTTCATACAATAAAAATTACATCTATTTTGAATCAACGAAGGTGACTCAAAATAGATGAGTTCATAAGTCAATGTATTACTGATACGGCTCATATTACGTGACAAGACACAAACAGTGGCCAGATTCATCATATTTTCGGAGTTCAATGGTGTCATTGAGACCTGCCAGATGTGCTCATCGGTGACAGCTGACAGCCGGCGCCTGCGCGACTTGTTTATTATGATTGATATATTATATCTTTCCTATTACTTCTCTCGTATCGATATGTCGCTAATGTTCTTGTTCCCAGTTCGATCCCTTGCCTTCGCCTTCTAAAGTACAAGTTACACCGCCTTGATACAGCGATGTACTATGTTCTCCCTTGTCAACACACAGATGGAGTTAATGTCATTTTTAAACGCGCTATTATACAGCACACCAGCAATCGATCCTTTATAAATATGATACTCGGTCATAAATAGTCTTGTTTCATACGTAGTGTATGACCTACAAAATATATAAGCTCATTAATTAAATGATGAAACGAATATGACGGAATTTTCTTAAACTTCATATTATCATGCCAAAATTATCTAACATACAGGTTACGCAGCACATTAGCTAATTACTATACAAAACATCTTGTTTATATGTACGAACAACAGCAGTAATGGCAGTGTTTACGTCTAGGCAGTCTAGTCTAGGTCGTCTAACCCGAGGCGCGTGGGCGCCCCCTGGCCGGCAACTGTTGCCGCATTTAGCGCCTTGAACATTAATTTTACTTGTAACTGTATAATGTTTTCATTTTATTTGTACCAAACAAACGCGGTTATTTGGAATTCAAATCTCTAAGATGATGAGACTAGTTCTTTCAAAGTCTGAAACTTAAATACGTTAAGTGTGCCATCTCCAGTTAGTCTGGTGTGTCATTTTTAGCGACATTCAACGTATAATAGAGACATTTACACTTGAAAATCCTTTTCTCTCGGTACTGACAAATACAGATGTGATGAATGTTTTGGAACCCTAATAAAAAATCGAAACCTGAAACAAGGTCGTTAACTCTAAGTGGCTAAAATGTAACCAATATAAACAAACATTTATTTAGGGAAGTTACATTTAAGCCCCGACCTTTTGATACCTAAATTTAGCTTCGGCAACCTTCTAGTTAATTGAGACGGACAGGTAATTTAGACTATGAACGAAAGGCTTTGAACTCGCAGGTGCGACTTTGACCTTTTACACAGGAAATTTTATCTGTCCGTCAAACACAATCGATTTACGTTAAGGTGGGCGGGTAAGATTATGGAATAAAACAAGGGTATCTTAGTCTGAAAATAATAATAGTTTTTGGTACATAAATAATAAACGCAAATTTAGTTAAATTATCTAGAACGTGTGCAGAACTGAACATCAAAACGATAAGTGATTGTGAAGTGCTCGAGGTGTCTCTTGAATGAGGGACGTATCCTGCTCGAAGGACCATTTATGGAGAGACCGGTGTTTATGACCCGTACAACCGGTACAATTGGCTTACTTTCCTGAAAGCACCCAGACGAGTAGACTGATAATTTACTTTGTAGCTTTTCTAATAACTTGTTAGCTTAAAGAGGGCACTGGACACTGGCAAACGTGTTTTATTTCGTTCTTAAAAATTGTTATACTTTACTAATTCATATGTTTTTATAACAAAATGTACGCAATATCGCTAAAACTAGTTTGTTGTTCCAACTTGAACAGTGACACCGCTCCGGACTCTACGCCCCACATAGAACAAAATCACAAAGCCTCGTGAAAAAATCTTTCTGGTTATAACCAGAGGTCTCTCAATACGATGCACAAAAGCGATGTTTTCTAAACACAAAGCGTCCAAATTTTTAACAACTCTTTCTCTAGGTTAACTATGGCGTGATACAGCAACATGTTGTATATCACCTCAAGTGTTGAGCTGCGACACGAATTAATTCAAACATTGTTTTCATAATTAACTATCTAAATACATAATTCATTTTATCTTCAACTTGATTACCAAAAAAACATCGTACATCACAGTAACAACTCCTCGCAACTCAGCCTCCACTCACAACTGTATAATTAGCTGGAACGGATGTTTCCTTTCTTTTTCCCGACAGGAACTCATTGAGGAAGCACTTTGGCTCGCCACCAAATGCATTTCGCGATCATACTTTACGAATCGCCAAAAATTTTAATTCGAATTATGTGAAAATTCTTCGAATTAATAATGTTTTCGAGAATACAATTTGACATTTATTTATAACTATGAGTAACGGATAATGCGCTCTTGGTTCTTAATGAGGTTTTACTGAAAATTTATGTGCATTTTTAGCTGGTTTAAATTTGTATAAATTATGATATCGTTAGCTTACGAAGACATGGGTGGGTAGAGTGGCAGGTGACATGATTAAGGGAGTGACGATTGAAATTATGGAAGGTCCATCGAGCTGGAGGAGGTAAACGTGGTGCGCTGAGCCTAGATTGTGGAACATATTATATACGATACAGATATTTACGTGGAATTCAAAAACTTAATTAAAAAAAAATACATTTCAGAGATGAATCGCGGCCTCTCGGTGTTGATGGTGGTCTTAAAAAATTGTCTATGACTGAGCTATGGCTCATTGAGATTCAAAGCGAAATATCGCCATCGCTATTTTGACCGCTGAGCCAACGAGTGCTAGAAGCCCACGCTATATATAGTAGTACATCATAGGCGCAGTGGAGGCACGCGTTACGCCTGATTCATTTAATAGCAACGCGCCGATAACCCATTTATCCCGTAGCAACCAATTTCACAACGATTTAGCGGAGTTTACAACCACGGTATTTATAGTGGTACTGGAATTAGCTGGCGCGGTGGGGCCCCGATGGTTTATTATCCCGTATTGACCGATTATCGTTGCCCGGCCAATTGTTCGCTAACATGATTCAATGGTCAGTACATAGGACGTTCACCTTAGTACGCCACAAAATCTTTGTAACTTGCAATTAAAATGTCCGCCAGTCGTTCCATCAAAACTTGAATTGGTCGTACTAAACATAAATAACGGATGAAATTACGACCACGTACATATGTTCTGTTCAATTGCGGTTAAATTTAAAATCAGAAACTACTGATCTTTCGAGTAATGTCGTCAATCTGTAGACCGAAACATAACTTATTATCATTCCAATAGGAACTTATAGAATACTGGATTATTATAATGCAAAAGAATTAAGCAATTAACCGTTATCCCTTCGGACGTCGTCACCTCGTAGCGCAGGGCACCCTCACAAGCGAGGGTCTCCCGTCTAGCCTATTAGCGGTGACCTTCACTTTGTCTAACAACTACATGAACAAAAATTAAAAACGGCAATTAAACAAGGTTTATTGGTGCCGCATACGTGAAAGGTATTTGGGTCAGCTTAATTGGCAGTCAGCACATATTCCTAGAGGACCTTGACTCGCGGCCTCGACCCCTCATTGCTGGTGTCATCAACGATGACATCAGCAATAGATGCACTAGTTGATATGGCGTCAGCGCAATTTGGTGACGTCATTAATCCACTGAGACTTCCTGATGAACTAACCTAATAATTTTCAGTACCAAAGACAATTAATATTCTTTTATCAAAACAAGGATTAAGAACATTGGCACAAAATATACCTATTACAGTAATAAATTAGAAAGTTATAAGCCCATACATAAATGGTATTGACAACTGCAATCAAGTGAAATTCAAAAGTACTTTTGGAGTGAGATAAAATGTAAAATCAGCCAAACACAGCACAGCATGGCTAATCATTTATAGAAAGGCACGCTTTGCTTTCAGTACAATAATCTTAAACATTTTAATCACAGTGTAACAATGTTTTTGCATTTTAACGCAAAGCCCGCATGCTACCATAAATAGCAAACTGGGATGCTAATTGTTTTAAATGTATGCTAATGTGCTTTAAGCAGACAGATAGCTTAACTTTATAGCTTAATACAAGCAAGTACTGTCAAACTGTGCAGCCCCCCCCCCCCCTACCCGTGTAACCACTACACCTAACTTTGTGTTCCGTCCAAAGGCTATGATGTTATTTTTTTGTTATAATAGGACATGGTGCATGTAAGTAACAGGTTCACAAGTGTGATAACTGACAATTATATAGATTTATATTCAACAACATAATACCTCTACTTTATATAACTTCAATTAATAGCTTCTATATGTAATTTACATATTAGCAGGAAGTTTACAAAAGACACTATACTGCTAATGACCCAAGTATTAATAATAACAATCATCTGACCACAAAAATGTTATTCAAACACTTAAAATTATTAAAGTGAATCTAATCTAATAAGGTGTTATTACAAAGTTGAGCCATATGTTTGCAACATGAGCAAAACACCATATTTATATGACATCTCTGACATGTGCCAGCCAGATTCAGAACACTATGCCACCGTGACATTCCACTGAGGTAAAAATAGTATTACAATATATCTTCAATTCTGAACCTAAGGGAAAGGGAAAAGGATGACCAATATGTTCAAACAATGGACGCAATTAAGGAGTTTCTGAAGCAACAAACCGTAAAGAATTATTCTTGGTATTGTTAGTTTAGATGTTAGATTTCCATTACATGTTACAAATATCTATTATGTTTTGAAATATAACATTCTTATATCACATGCAGACATTCCAATTGAATAATAGCCTAATAAGGAAATTAGTAATAGTGTACACCAATAATTACTTTTGCAACTATTAATTACAATTGAACACGGTGAATATACCTGTTAATTGCTTCATTATCTAGCATTATTCTTGTTTAATAAACTTG
Organism: Papilio gigon; assembly: GCA_027563995.1. NCBI lineage: Eukaryota > Metazoa > Arthropoda > Insecta > Lepidoptera > Papilionidae > Papilio > Papilio gigon. The sequence goes on along the minus strand of JAODUI010000019.1, from coordinate 226,687 downwards.
TTTTCAAATTGGTTGCTTGCAACTTGCTATATATTCTGTCATAGATAATTACTGACTGGTTAGCACTACTGAATGTGTATTACAAAAAAAAGCAGAGGAATTTAAATAAACAAGCTAACTATCCTAAATCTAAACACAATCCTCTAAAAGCGTCTATTTATTTGAGTAATTATTATGTGTAAATGAGGATCATTAAGATCCAGTTTTAGTTCAAATTTAGGTCACAGTTTCTTACCAACATAAGTTGTTTCGCGAAACTTTCGGAAAAACATAAGTAGTAAATATTTATTGAAGACACGGTGTGACATTAAATAATATAAGATAATCATAGTAATCATATAAGTTTAGCGTTTCTAACCGTACGTGCCAAGTGGCCCAGCTTTATCAAAAGTGGGACGGCCATCGCCGCGCCCAAGCCTCGCCTCGCCTCAAACTCACAACGAGCGCATTCCAATAGGAAAAAAAAACACGTAACGAAATAAACAATACGTGTAGCCGTACGCTGCGTGTTTATAGCGATAAAAACAAGATAAGAACACAAGATTTATCAATGCACAACATTACTGTTGCGCCGGATATAACTCACGTATGCAAATTACTATTTCAAATAGTAACGTAAATCTTATCGTCGGTGTACTGACCTGGTTAGCAACAAGATCCCATAAAGAACAATTGAAAGAGTCGTAGTTTTCGAAAAGAGCACAAAGTCGTGTTTTTAGCACGTAAACATGGGTTTTAGTTCACAATGTTGTAATTGATAAAACTCGGTGAACACACACCACGTATCCACATCAAATGCACTACATACACAAGCAATTCGACTTAAAGTATTTAGTTTCTGTTATTAATCCATGCACCGAAAAAAGCGACGAATATTTTCATTCATCACACGGCGAAACCATCCGAGACAAGTGCAACTTGCGTTACCCATCCGACAAACTGCTATTTGCGGGGTGCGGGCGGGGAGCGCTCGCGGCTCGCGTCATCCGCCATATTGGTTGATTACGTCACCTCGAGATAATAATGTTACTAATAACGAAAAATTCGCACATAAACTTTGTGTGTCAAGTTACAATTTTTATTCCTACAGATTTCAATATTTATTATTTTCTCCTTAGTTACGTTTTTTCTATATTTCTCGTGTTCTTCATATGGGTTGTTTGCGTTTTCTAAAATTTTATTATCTATGATCTACTATTCATGTCAATGTCACCCAGTCAGTGACAGTGCTCTGACTAGTCAGATTATCATTCTGTCAATTATGAGGAATAAGATAGCGAACAAGGGCTGTTTTAAAGTTTAATTAAAAATAAATCTAGTCTGTTTAACCGTATGTTTATCATAATTAAGCTTATTTTCATTTATTATTAATATTTCTGAAATTTGTGAAATACAGAATAAACATGCAAGGTAAATATATAACAGAGCAAACAATTGAATCATTGATTGTGTTGCCTATAAACATTTTCCTAGAAAATTTACTTTGTAAAATTATTTATACATTGCAGATACTAGGCCGGAGTTGTACGAGGAAGTAAAACTGTACAGAAATGCTAGAGAACGTGAAAAGTAAGAATGATTTTCGAATACCTTAAAACATTGATTATTTCTTTATTGAAACTTGTGTATCCACTAAAAAAGTTCAATTGTTAGGTGTGTAATGAACATTTTTTCTTCTATCCTACTTATTAAAACGGCTTAACTATTTAATTATAAGTATTGTAGTGAATGCCTCACGAAAATATTAATAATTTAATTTTCCTAGCAGAGTGTATGAAAGAGATATGTGCTTCAAAGATAATCAAATGACTCTTATCAAAATTATTCATACTTTAATATCTACTAAGAAAGGACAATTTGCAGGCATGACAATATGGCAGAATTGTATGCCGTAGTGAGCACATTGCAGCATTTAGAGAAGGCGTACATGAGGGACTGTGTGCGCGCACAGGAATACATGGCAGCCTGCAGCAGACTACTGGTGCAGTATAGAGTGGCCTTCAAACAGGTGCAGGGTGATGAGTTTCCAACAATAGAAGCATTTGTCACCAAGTTTCGGGTAAGAGCATTTGTTGGACACTAATTTGTAGTAATACAGTTGTACTCTAATGCTGAATCACTTGGTAGAGATTGTCACACAAGTTAGGTCTCAAGATTTTGTGTGGTTGTCATGGAAATATAGCGTTAAAGTGTGCTTAGTTATTGGCTTTTTAATGTACAGTAAAATAAGGAAAGAATGTAATAAAGAGATATAAATAAACAAGATAAATATGGACAACTCTATTAGTAGATTTATTTATTTTGTAACCAAAACTAGGTTTACAAGTACTTTTGATTTACTTCCAAGAGGAGGAGGTTCTCAATTAGTCTGCATGTTTGTTTTATTCTATTCCCAGCTGGACTGTCCGGCAGCACTGGAAAGGATACGCGAGAACAGACCGAACCTTATCAAAGATGACAAGGGCAACACAAACAAGTATATTGCTGAAATTGTATCTGTAAGTTTTGTTTTTCACATTCTCTGACTGACATTGCCATGTATTGTATAAGGTTTGATGTGCGAACATTTCCATATTTAAATTGACGTTACAAACACAATTCTTTTTAATAATTCTGTTTTTACAGACACGTAAATTTAAAATTGTATAGATAGGTTTGTTTTTTTTTCTTTTTATAAGAGAAGGAGGCAAACAAGCCGCAATTAATATAATTTATTCTCATTGTAATTATTATAATTTCAGTTGTTCATAACACTGATGGACAAGCTGCGCCTGGAGCTGCGCGCCATGGACATGATCCAGCCGGAGCTGCGCGACCTGAAGGACACCATGGACCACCTCAGCATGCTGCCCGAGGACTTTGAGGGCAAAGTCAAGGTAACACTAATGAACTAAAGCCTACATAGCAACTTGGAACCGCCACTAATATTATCATATTTTATCAACTCTTAGAAGTACATAAGACCCCTTGTGAACTCCGTGACATAGTCAACTGTAACTGTCTTGTACTTTTCTTTAAAAAGAAAAATATTAATAGATTTTATTAATTTACTAATATTTTTTGTAACCATTCCTGGTAAACTTGAAACAACTAGTGTTAGGATATGGTTCACGACAATAGTCCAATGGCGGGATTTGAACCTACGTCCGCTAGATCGATAGTCTGTATCCATGACCATTAGACTATTGGCGCTTCAGTTATTATATGCTACTAGTTTATTGTTAGTGTGACTGCTGATAGCCACAAGATTGTAGTTATTGGTACAAATGCGAGTGACAAAAAACATGTTTGGTTTGGTCACCTTTTATAACTGAATGTTTTAAGCTAACAATGAGTAATTCGTAGGTCCAGGAGTGGTTGGACAAGCTGTCGGAGATGTCCGCAGCGGACGAGCTGTCGGAGAGTCAGGTGCGGCAGCTCGTGTTCGACCTGGAGACTTCCTACGGAGCCTTCAACAAGTTCCTGCACAAGGACTGATTGTGTCGCTGGTGAGTAGCGCGGTCACATCGCTGGAGCGTCCTGTATCTTCCACGTGTATTATTGTTATCCAGCTAAATTAAGACATAATTCAATTTATTATGGAGAAGTCTGTCAAAATATTAAAAAAAACTACGATTTAATTGTCGAATGTTGCCCGCTGGCCGGCGCCGGTACTGACTTGAAAGAAATCGTTTTTTTTTTAATTTCACTTCAAACCCAGTAAGAGATGATACATTTTGGTTTCAGATCGAACGAGGAGCTCAATAATGCTTGGTTTAATATTTACTGATATCTCAAATGAAATTAACATAATTTTAAGAATATATTATTTACACAACTAGGGGCACTCAATTTTTAAACACATTCTTAAATATAAGTTTGCATCGAGGTGCAAGGTGTCGCGCGTACTGGCGGCCGGTGCGCCTAGCACTACGTTCTGTATGAGGTTTGCGCCGCCCCCTATCGGCCGGAAAGTACACCGAGAAATCTCATACATTACGTCTGTTTGTTCTAGGCTCACTGAAGTGGTCGAAATCTAGTATCTAAAAATATTGATAGGATAAAAAAAGTCATTTTGTATGCGATAGTATTATATGGGTAAAAATTATTTAACATCATACTACGTCTCTAAGGAACCGAGCAGCAAGGAGACGAATTTACCACAATTAGGTTGTAAGCTCCCCACGCTCACCTACGCGGTGTTCTTTTAATACATAACATGTTCGTGCTGGTTGTATTGTTAAGCATATTTTATTGTAAAATAAACGTTTCATATTCTTACTGGTTTTTGTATTTATAAAACATACATATGTAACCTATTTATTTGCTTCCGAACTCGTGCAGAATTAAAAAAAAAAACAAAGACACGTGACGTCACTTCGGTATACAACCATCGAGGTTATAATGCAAATTGAGGCAAATTCTTTTAACTGCTGGCTGTGTGCCAGAAATTTGCCTAAAAACCGCACCGTTGATAAACGCTGGCGCCAACAACTGCTTTCTGTTTCGGTTCTTTCAAGTTACATTATTTAGTTTGGATGCAGATTATATTCGTAGCTCGGCCTCACATGTCGACGTCACGTGCTGGGCACACGTGTACAACACACATTGATAATTAAAAAGTTTTCATTGCCTCGTAAATGTATAACAGTAATAACATTACGCATTTCGATATTTACTAACGACACGCACGAGTGGCGGGAAACGTGACGTGGCCATAGACAAGCTAGCATCTTTCTTTAGTTTTGATTTTTTATTTTATCAAAAACAATTTTGTCCGAGATACATTTTTGTAATAAATACTCTTTGTATGTAATTTTTATGTGATGAATTATTTAATGAAAGTTTGCGATGTAGTGATCATTTTTGTAACACTTTTCTATTTAAAAGAGGTAAGTTGCTACATTTATATAGAATGTGTATTTATGTTTTCTTACAACAAAATTTTTGAATATTAATTTTAGTGTACAAAAGACGTATTCAGTAACCTCGACGAGAAGTACCACTTGGTTACTGAAGCGTACTCCATCACCAAGAAACTGTTCGTGCAAGGCCGCGACAACTACAACACGCTGAAGAACCGCTCCCTGCACGTCATGGACACCTTCCTGGACCTCGTGCACATAATGAACGAGGAGATGGCCAGGGAATTGAGGAGCGCTATTGTTAAATTCTATAGGATCAAATATTTCCATGATTTCACTAACTACGTGGTCAACATTGAAGAGGTAAGTAACCAGTGCAATCACCTATTTCATCTCTGTATTATTTAATCTAGATATTATTTTATTTCGCCCTAGTATCGGTCTAGGTTAAACAGCAACTGTATGGCATAGCCGCAATTAATTATATCTTAAGGAATTACTTAATCCTTGATTTCGAATTTTTTTAAGTAATATTTTTTTTGATGTCTATCCTATTGCGTTGAACATTATCGTCACGTGCCGAGAACACGTGTGGCACGTACTAGGCTTAGTCACGGTTACGTCATGTAACAAGTTACTTTATGGTATCTGTAATCAGGTTTTGCTACGTAAAGCCTACAAGAAACTCCTACCTTATGAACACTAACTGAAGTTAGTTTCTATGTTATCTATTCTATGTTATATCTTTATTTTCAAAATGTTGTTGGTTTCCTCATAATTACCATGGCACGGGTCATCCGTGGACCTTCAGGGATCCTCCCGAACTACTTCACTACCACTAAAGCTACGAAATCTCTCGCAGACGGTAGATATAATCGAGCACTGCCTGAAGGAGCCTCTGGAGAAGGTGGATCAGATCCGGGGCCAGTTCCACGACGTGATCAAGAACTTCCAGGACTCGCGCAACTTCGAGGTGGTGAATCGCTGCTACAACGAGCTGCCGGACGAGGTCGCCGTCACGCACTGCCTGCTGCACCAGGCCGTGCTGTTAGTAATATCTCCTTTTACCCCTACTAGGCATTTGTCTAGATTTTGAGATATTCTGACTTTAAAAGTTTTATGCACCGGCTTCAGTTTATACGGGGGGTTCAAAGGGTACCTGCTTTTCAGTTTGTTAGTAAATTACTTTGTAAATCTTGCGAAAAAATTTCACTCTAAAATGGTATTACATGTTAACAAACGTTAATTATATTCAACCTCCATCGTATGCCAACTAGTAGTAGCGTGAAGCGAGCTCTGTCATCTGATTTAGTTAATTGACTTTCAGTTTCAACGAGACGATGCAAGCGAACCTCATCGCCATAGTGGAGATAAAGACGCGCCAACACGCGCAGGACATGAACGCGACCTTGTTCGGAGTGCGGAAGTGCCTCGACGACTTTGTACCTAATTTCTTCGAGCAAGTCCTAGTGGACGCCTACACAAACTCCTGCGGTTTCCTCAAAGTGGTCAATGCGTCAGTGTCTGATCTCGTCAAGGACCGCTGGAGGAAATTCCACGAGACGAAGTTCCCGAAGAAATGGAGCCCACTTGTTAGTCTGTTGAAGGAAAAGTGAGTTGTTTTGCCTTTGATTTCTTTTTTTTTTAAAAAAAAAACAAACGAATTGTGTATCTCGCTTTTTAGTGGCGGTGAACAAGAGATGCGGTTATAAGCTTTTCAGAATTCGAATACGAATATTGTGTATGGTCCTTCGAGCCGGACAAATATGTTGTAAATCTCAAGTTGATAATTGCGCAAGTTCGCGCCGATGTTAGCCTGTATCCTCTGCCTACCCACATGATTGAAACAGGACTGTAACGTGGATATGCTCTAATGTGGCAATGCGTCGCAGGTCGTCGGCCAGTCGCCAGAGCACGAAGGAGCCGCTGTTCCTCACCCTGATCGCCGCCAACCTGACGCCGCACGACATCATCACGACGCTGTACTCTTAGCGACGACGTATCACCAAGTGGTACAAGTTTAAAATTATTTGGACATTGGAAAAAACATACATTTTTTTTAATATTAAAAAGGTATCTTGTGACTACCGAGTAGGGACATAGTCATTAACTATAGTAATATATGAATAGATCAAGACTGACATTTAAACAATAATAAAAACCTGTGCGCAAACATTTTTTTGGATTCCCTCCTGTAAACGTAATTTAGACAAAAAAACAACACTTACCTCATCACAGAGAACGACTTCAAACGGATTTGATTTTTTTTTAATTTCGTAATAAAAGGAAATATAATTAAAATACGTTTATTTACTCCATTGTACAAAAATGACCGACGTTATTTGAGATTCGCTTAAATTTACTACAAAATAATCTAAAAATATACTAAATTGTACAACAGTCTTGTGAATTTGACACATTGCATTCGAGACTGCCGGCGCTCGTTCGGACGTCCTTCATTATGTATAGACGGTACTGACAAGGCACATGACTCGGCACCACACTCACTTGATCATATTAAAAAAATAGATTTAATATTTAACTAAAAAAATGTTTCAAAAATATCACTGGCGAGAGATGGAACACTTACTATATAAATGCGGTAGTAAAGAGAATGGATATTTATTCCGTATCTCCAGACCATACAGACGGATCTCCATAGAATTTGACATAGTCTAGTAGAATTTGACAACTAATTAGACATTTTACTAATGCAACGCGGACATAGTTATAAATTACTATAAAATACTGAGTTAAATTGTATTCCATCCAATGTTTAGCAGATCATACACACAAACACATTAAAACAACTGCTACGAATTAACTTCCATCGTAGTTTCATCATTTCTAAACGTAACGACAACTTCATCACTTTTATCGAACGCAGTCGGGTGAAAGAACGAGTAATACAGCACCATGAGCGCCAGCCCGCCCGCGTACGGCGCCCAACTCAGCACCAACACTGGATAGAAGTACACCGAGGACCTCATATCGTCGTCCACAAGCACGTACCACAGCACCGCGCACGTCACATTCTGCAGGAAGCACACAGTGTAGTAAGCGGCATATCTGTACCGGGTGCGCCCCTCGGCGGGCAGGATGTACGTGAAGAGGTAGACTCCGCCGAGCGCGAGCGAGAAGGCGAGCTCCGCCACCTTGTTGTGCGCGCAAAACGGCGGCCGCTCGCACAGCCGCAGCCAGGCCGCCATGGCCAGCACGTGGCAGCCGCACGCCAGCAGCGCGCACCGCGGGGACAGGTAGGCGACGACGGACAGGCACAGCACTCGGCTCACTGCAAGCATGGCTGCATGTTCACTGTGAAGCTTTTCAAGTCATCAGCATGATCCCTCGAGCCGGACAAGTGTGTACTCACATGCTTATAAAGCTCCGCTTGTCTTTTTAATTGCAACACGACGCAAATGTCGAAATCGTTGGATATGTCAACTTTAGCTTAATTCATTCAATATAACTGGGATAGTCAGAGACAAGAGCTCAATTATTGATAGAGGTTGAATGTTTAAACAACTCCGTAGCAGACAAACAAATATCAAGACTGTTAAGTCTGGACTTTATACTCACATGTGACAAGAAAGTGCCAGGCTGTCTGCAGCCCGGTGCCGCACCAGTTCATGTTATTCTTGTCCTGCTGGGCGAAGCGCACGGCGCGCTGGTATGCCGCCAGACACCACCCCATGCCCACCACCGACGAACAGATCGACAGGATTTGGTGCACTGGAACACGCGAGAGAACAATCAATATGGGTCAAAACTGGCAATATTTGTGTTAATTACTGAAATCTGTTAGAACGAGATGTTCTGCTAGGATTTATGTTTGTTGTTGGAAGCGATCTCATACTAAGCAGTTTCTACTGGCACCTACTTACCTACTAAATCTAAACTGAAAAATGTTTAAAACAGTAAAATATTTTGCCCATTTCCCATAATACTACGAGTAACAATAAATTAACTCACATGCAAGATGATCGTAGGCACGGAACAACAGGCTGGTCTGCAGTACTTGCTGCGGTGCTGCTTCCAAGAAGCACTCAAACACCCTCAGCAGGGCCGCATCTGAGTCCTCCTTCAGCATCAGGCCATAGTACATTCTTTGAGATGATATATCATGCTTGCGCTCTGCTCTGCGGGACTTTACTGCATAACTGAAATACAATATACAAACAATGTGTTATGGTAATGTTATTGAAACTTAGATATAAGTTAAGTTTTGCTACAATTTACTGGTAAAATATAATGCTGTTAGTCGTTTTAATACCGACGGTAAGGAAATAAAGTGTTGTAATTGCTTTATACTTAACGGAACACTAATATCTGTTCAACTTTATTAAAAAATAATAATTAATGAGATGTCATATTCTAATAATTTATTGTAATAATTTCCATTTGTAAGAAAAATCAAGCTAATCAAAAGAATAGAGTTCATTACATGAGGGCATCAGTGAATCGGAGTATAGGAGCCAACTGCAGCACTAAGATGAAAATCCTTAGCCAGTGCCGCTTCGTGAATTCATTGGTTACAGAGTCCTGCTGCTTATCTTGAGCATACCTGAAAAACATTGGAGTACCAACTCAATAAACAGAACTCTTGAAAAAATTCCAATTCTTACTCGAAGAGCTTTTAATTTTTTTAATTCCATAATTAACATAACTTTTACAAAATCTTTAAATCAGGATTTTGGGTTAAAAAAATACATAATTTCTAAACAAGTCCTTTATGAATTCTTGGAACTTACATCCTGATAGACACAGCGGTGTTAACAAAAGCCGGCAAAAGGATGAATGTCAACGTCCATCCGAACTCCGTCATCATTTGTGCTAAATAATACCTTACAGCTACATTTATATCCAAGACGAGGTCCACGAGATGTCCCACTATTGCAACCACATACATGATTATATCTAAGTTCTTAATGCTTATATTATTCGGTATTCGATCGGGTTCGTCGTGCGAGTATCCATTTTGTAGCATCTTACGTATCGCTTTAGGCATCTTGTCTTATTTAATAATTGTTTACATATTTAAAGTAAACAGAAAACAAAACTAAGATAAATAAACAACGCCTTCGCCCGCCACAATTTGACAATATGACACACGACAAGTTTGACAGGAAATTTGACAATTTAAAACCAACAGAATAATATAACTACAGATTAAACAAGTATTAAGGAATAGTTATGTTTATTCCAACCTTTAAATGAAAGTGTAGAGCTTAGAAAAACTACAGCTAAAACATTAAACTAATAACATGTTATTCAATAATCGGCATTAATATTAAAGTCCACGTTTGTTTGGATTTTTTAAATTTGGGCAGAGTTCATACATGTATTAATAAAATAAGATTTAACAACTAAATTTATTTCTATATTTGTTCTTTATGTAACTGATAACGTATCTAAATTATACATTTATTAAATAAAAACATAGGTATCCTTAGACATTATTAATTGTTTGTGGCAGTAAAAAGGTAACATTTAATGCTATCACCAGATGAAAGGTGCTCTTTCTCTCAATATCTTGAGACCAAATTTGGTCCATTCGCTCTGATTAATCCACAACTCTATTGCTGACTCCAAGCATGACATAACTGCGGCTCCTTTCCAGACAGTACTTGCTGGATCAATGTCTTTTGGTGATGTAACTATTTCTAACTGTTCAGTCTTGTATGCATAGGGTATTTGAAGGGCTAGTCTGTTTTGCAACCATAAATTTAACCCATGAACTTTGACCCCACCACCTACAATTAGAATACTACTGTACATCTTTCTTTTCAGTTCTTCGCTGGAACATCTGTCAATGCTTTGTAAGATGGCTGCGTCCAAGCCCAAGACTTGCCCAGGTGCTAATGAAACAACATCTCCAGGGCCTCCATCTAGAGTGTCAACAACAATATCTTCATCTGCATTCCCAGTTGGCTGGTTTTCATTTACAGATTCAAATTGTTGATTTTCATTTGCTGTCGGGTCTCCTGTCGCAACAGTCTCGCGTTTCCGTCCTGTTTCTCTGAGAAATTCTGCATCAAAAGGATCCTCTGGATCACTAGGTTGTCTGCTCTGGATCTTGGTTGATTTTGGTCCAGTTATCTTCAACAGATCTGTATAGAAGAGTGAAAGTGGAGATATTATGCATTCATCACCAACTTGCAGTGTGTATTTATTAATAACATCTCCTGGATGGTCAACGAGGAAAGTTTTTTCCTGTGGTCCACAGACATCAAGGTTGACATGACAGAAGTCCTGGTACAGGTTTCTCATCAACACTACATCTCTTGGAGTATTCTCATTCCAATTCTTGTAAGGGAAAGCACTCTTGTGAAACATCCAAGATAATGTCTGACAGACATCTCCAGCTCCGTAGTCCATTCGTAACCTTGTTGTTTTATGTGAGATACCATCTTCGACACAGGATATTGCAGTCTTCTGATCTCCTATGTCTACAACACAAGCAGATCCTATCCCAGCTCCGAATGTAGCTCCAACACTCTCCTGGACAAGGAAACAATGTCCAAACCCTAAGTCTTTCAGTAAAAGTGACATTAGACATTTTAGATGACTTCTGGAGTAAATATCTGGTATTAGCAATACACATCTGTATTTGACTAGTTCCATAAGTGGTATACCCAGTTTATATTCAATAATTGAGCTCCATATTGTGTACAAATCATTTAATACTGAAGATATAGAACCACCAATTTCTGAATGTATATTGAAATCACCTCTTTTATATGGGAAATGAACATTGTATTCTAGTTCTGGGTCGACGTCTAAGACCAAATCACCGACAACAATGTCACACTCTACTTGTGGCCATGGTTCACCATCGTTTACAGCCTCCGGTAAGGATCGTCTGTTAAAGGCAGCAATTTGTTGTGGAGGGGTAGCATATCTCCTGGATCCATTGGACTGCATACATGATTGAAGAGTGTGCGATATCTGAAGACGGCATTCTTCCAATTCTTCTATTAATTCTTTTGTTTTAGGTATGCTAGGTGGCACAAATAGGTCCCGATATATTTTTCCTCCGGGTCGTCGTTTTCTAGCAATACAGTGTAACTGTTTTACTGGAAGAAGATCAGAAGCTCTTCCTATTCTCACATATAATGAACCAGGATGAATAACTATTATTCTGTTTGGAGGAAATTGTTGAAATTGTTCCGGACCGGGGTCGTGAGCCGGCGCACTCATTTATATAACTTTACTGTGAATTGTTTGGATTGCAAGAAAATATCAAACTATTCAACTTATACCGAGCCCTCAGGGCGTTATATATAAACGATTGCTTCAGTTTTAAAATGTAAATCATAAAGCATAAACATAACCTATCATCCCACAATTCACTATAAATATGTTTTTTTTAAACGTCAAAGTTCAACCATTTCAATACAATAAAGTTAAATAACTAAAAATATATATATATATATATTTAGCTCAGAGAAAAGAATGTAGATATTTTGAGTTGGTAATAAAATGGTCAAAATGAGGCAAAACGCAGAATCCTATTTACCAATAGCTGGTAATCTGCTCCAAACATCATTTTTTAAATGGAGTCCGTGATGTCAATTAAAGCGAACAGAAACACAAAATGACACTGTCATATTTGAATCGACATTGACATTGACGCGATGGTACTGTAATGCAGTTTTATAAACCTTTTTAATTAAATGTTTGTTGTTATTAAAAACATTACAATTGAGAAATAACAGTAAAAATGGTGTCCCGAAGTTTAACGGAAGTGTTTATACTAATGAGAAATAATGCTATCCATAGCCGGCAGATATTTACTGAGGTACTAATATTATATTAAATTTAATGTTTGTATTAGACGAGGCAAATACAAATACGATTTGTAAAAGACTGTTATATATTTCTAAAATTACTTTTTGGACAGTAAATTATCAATTGGTTCTTTATATTAGGAAAATAATTTTTTGCGAAACTCTAGTATTTTATTTACCTTGCAATGGTTAAGGTAAGACTGCACATTTGATTCGGACTAGAAAAATCACTGACATTAATAAAAATGATATTGACATGTCACAGGCTAATGATTCAGAGCGAGTTGGTTTGATGCGTTCAAACTCTCGGGATCTGGAAGGAGGGATAGAGTTGAAGGCAGACTCCAGTGCTCCACCCCCCTGGACTGATTCTTTGGAGGAGGCACATTATGTCATCACAAGGTTATTATCATTATCAGCTCACTCTACACCCTCTGAGGTTCAGAACCTACGCTATATTTGAGGAGGCTCGGTCACAGTTAACTGTGAACAGTGTGGTTAACTGACTACACAGTGTGGTTACTTAGCAGATGTGTCCAGGCGGTATCACAATGTTTTCCTTCACTCTAAGAGTACCAGATATTCATTTATGAAGGCCATTGTAGTACTAAGTAATTTAACATCAATCTATTTAAATAATGGTTTATTATTGTTAAAGTTTTAGTCCGGTTTATATTTGACCCAAGCGTGTATCACAACGCACAATTGTCTGCAGGTTACGTACCAAGCTATCAGAGCTGCAAACACGTCACGAGCGCCAGATCAGGCGGCCAGCGCTTGATGACAGTACCGAGCAGCAGTACATCAGTAAATTAACGGGAGAGATAGGACGGCTCTTCACTCACGCTCACACACATCTCTCAGCGATAAAGGCACAGGCGTTAAATGGTAATTACATTTTCTATATTACAAATACCTTACTTAATTGTGAAAAGCTGAAGTGAAGGTGTCATATTTTTGCATTTTCTTTTCAGGTAACAAAACGGAACAAAAACTAGCAAACAATGTTGTATTAGCTCTGGTCACAATGGTACAAGATTTGAGCGTAACATTCCGTACCGCGCAGTCCAACTACTTAAAATCATTGACATCCCGAGAAGAGAGATCGAAAGCCTATTTCGATCTTCCCAACTTTGAAGAACTAAGTTTAGGTGACAATGATCTACTTCCTGGACTCACCAACAACCAGACAGATCTCCTATTTTCTTTACCGAGTACATCAACTCATAATTACCATGAAGACGACAAAGATTTAGATGGAATGTTCCAGAAGCAGGCTTTAAGTCAGAAGCAAATGTTACTTATGCAAGAGGAGAATACACAAATGATTGCGGAAAGAGAGGAAGAAGTGAATAAGATTGTCCGGTCCATCGTAGACTTGAACGAAGTATTCAAAGACTTAGCACACATGGTTCACGAGCAGGGCACGGTGTTGGACCGAATAGATTATAACATAGAACAAACTCAAGTCCAGGTCCATGAAGGTTATAAGCAGCTGCAGAAAGCCGAACGATATCAAAGAAAAAATAGAAAGATGTACTGCATTTTAATGTTAGCTGCTATCATAATCGTTTTAGTTATTTTACTTATTATAGTAAAGAGTTAGTTCATGGCTTTGTCATGTCAGAGGAACGATGTATTGAAATAGTTTATAATACTGAACAAATGAACAATAGAAATGTAAGTGAGATGTTTTCAGGATTGCAAACAGTGGGATCTTGTACAGTAAGTAAGTTATTACCTTCCAATTCAGCTGCCAAGCCATCATTAACTTATTTACTACTTAACAGTTTAAAATAATAATTCAATTCCATTGTTTCAATTGAAAGTTGAAATTTAGTTTATGACAAATAATTGATAACGTTTGGTTTTATAGTTAATTTCTACATCTTAGTTATGGTCATAGACTTACCATCCAAAGAGTTTTTTTTGATACATTGAATGGACCAGTGATTCTCGAGTGGTTCACGACGCCGGGGCTCCACGGGAGGTCTAGTATTGTGGTCAAATGGCGTGAAAAAAGTTAAGGCGTCTAAAAATTAAAAAAGAAACCTTGGAAAGCTCTAATATAGCTTTTGTTGTGTAAATACCTGTCTATGTGATTGTCTCTGTATTAATAATTTATTTATTTTTGCTAACTTTTTAAATGTATGTGTAAAAAAATATGCTTGAATTTCGCCAGTCATGTGTTTACGAATCTGTGTATATTGTGATTGTGTAAGTGTTATGTGACCGTGTATTTATAATTAATTAGCTTATAATTGGCTGGAAATAAATATTTAATTATGGATAAAAAAAAATTGTTTAGATTCGAGTAACAATATTGAATTGAAAAGTATGACGTCGTTCCGATTTCCGATTTGCCGGTGTCGCAACGTACCTCCTTCATCTCTGGTCTGGTCTGGTCTGGTCGTTGATTTAACGTATGAAACACTAAGAAGATTGTATGATTAATTCCTTGTATGTTAAGTAAATTATTGACTTTAATTAGACTAATACTTGTATATGAATAAGCGATTCAAATATATTTACTGTTATGATTGTTCTTTATTTTTTGAAGAGTAAACCTTTACTTTGAGCTGCGCCGTCGTGCAGCTTCTCCTACAAGTCTACACTAAAGAAGGACTTCTTCTTTGTTAAACCGTCGCCTGCGACTTGTATACATTTGATGTCTTATTTACAAAAAAAACAAAGATCTGAGATTTATTGAACTACACAACTCGTGCCTCTGGATTGATGGGGTAGGCAGAGATGATGCCTCCTTTTGGCGCCTTTTTCATTAGCACGTCAGTACTGTCGATGCAAGCGAGCCAGGTATGGGGGGTAATAAAACGCAAGTTGAATTGCACTAATGAATTGTAATGTTAGTGATCTCTTAAAGTACATAAAACTTCTGTCAGTTTACAAACTCTCAAGTGGAACAAACACTGAACATAGTACATATAAATAAATTCCTCATAATTTTACTAAGACAATAATTTAGACTTTCAATACATTCATTTATAATAAATTTCCGTGACGTGCGAGAGCGACCGACGCAAGGTGTCAGCTCATTAGAACAAATTGTAAAATGCTTTCGTAGATTACTGTCATTATTAAACCAACAAATAGATGCTTCAGTTCCTCCGGAAGTGAACAAAACTGAATAATAAGGATTTTCAATCGGTAGTGTTGAGAACAAACATTTAATTTTACACACAGAGACATTTTGTCTTAAACATGGTCTAATCATTTTCATTACTCAAATAAGGGAAACAAGACATATATATATATATTTTTTAAGTAACAAAGATTTTGGTTGTTTTAGAAAAAAAATCTTTTTCCAATCACTGTTAAAATTTTTGAAGGGTATTAATTTTGAAGACAAGAAGGTCCAGTTCAAAGCTAGACATGTCAGACAAAGAAAGCAAATAATTTGCTATTGCCATAAAAAGCCATTGATCACAAAATTAAAACGTTCATTGCAACTCATAACCGTAAATCTGTCTTCAAAGTAACTACGAATCCTTGTTCTTATTGTAAAATTCATCTAAATATTTCTTATAGGCGGGCTGATTGGGCCATAGGTACGACGCTTGCTGGTTCAGCGGGCTCAGCGTATTTGGTTCACCTAGGAGACTTTGGATAGATATGAGGACCGTACGAATATCATACAGAGCGGTCCATTTGTCTTTTAAAATGTCCAAACATATTAAACCACATGTATCTACGTTGGGATGAAAACAGGGTGTTACAAATTTAACTATGGGAGGTGCGTAGGGGTATGAATTAGGGAACTCCAAGGACAGTTTGTATTTGTGTCCCTCGTAGACGGTGTCTTCTGGACCGTGTATTGTGCCTATCCATTTAAATAGATTTTCACTTTCTGGAAATGCTGAGATTCCTTTGTCTGAACAACGCATCAACTCGATGAGCTCCTTCTGAAGTCTGCCAAATAAAAAATACAATCAGATTAGAAGGGCGGACTCTACATTCTATGATATATTAAAAACAACATAATTGAATATAAAGTATAAACTATGGCCCACAACTGTGTCCATACGGAATTACAAAAAACTTATCAGTACTCCTAGCACTATTCCCAACAGTGTTCTACATATACGCCAAATTTCATCAAGATAAATAGATCCATTTTGGTGATGAATTCCAACAAACATCCATTCATCCAATCAAACTTTCGCATTTCTAATATCGAACGATATGTTCAGACAATTCCGTAAGCGAATGCAGGGAATAACACTTTCTCCAGTTGGTTATCTAACACAATGCAGCGCAAACTGCCGAAACATGAATAGGAGGTAGTCCTAAAACAAAGACCTTTGAATTTATATCTTAACGAATTTTACGTGACTGCAAAAATGAAATGTTGAACCGATGCTCGGTACGTGCGCGCGATTAGAAGAAATACTACCAATATAACATATTGTTCAAACACAGGACTACATTACAATAAGTTTGTAAAAATTAACCTAGCAACGGAAGGCAACAATCTAACATTTCAAAATCACACTTGCTTAAGTCTGTACGAGGTGCATTAATTTATGCGCTGAATCTTTTAAGGACCAAGTAGAATTTCTTGAAAAATACGTTAAAACATTGTAGACTTACCGTTTGCTCACAGCATGATTGTCGTTCAATTTTATTGTGTCCTCGTTTTGTTTGGCGGGATTAGACGAAGACGCGTAATGTGGGTTAATATTCTGGGCCATAATCAAAAAGCAGATCGAAGTCAGATATGACCGAGTGTCTGTTAAAACAAGAACGACTTCCTGTTAATTTTAAAAAGCTTAAATTTTATTGGATATCCCATTCATTTGACAGCAAAGCTGGCGTCAATCAACGTCACAGATAAGCGCCACCTATTCTATCATTTTATTTTATTTTTTCGTCTGTAGCGAAAAAATGTTTGTTTTATATTTATTAATAATGTATAATAAAAATACTTATATTAGACAGGGAGTGTTCCAATTGGTTTTGTATAAAAATTACAAAGGTGTACTGGTGAATTTAAATGTACTGACAAATGAAAATTCTTTCGTACAATTTTTTAATTACGTACTTTGTATGACACCTTCGTATTTTTAATTTAAAGAGAATAATACAAGCTTAGTTACTATTTGATTAAAGTTTTGACAAACAACTGTGTTAAATTAGTTAAATTGTATGACCAGATTTCTACTTTCACTTTCATTTACTTTTATTACTTTTAGCGTTAACTTAAGCGTGAAATTAGGTAGATTCGCGTACCAATAGTACAAAATAAAACTAAGCGAATCACAATGCTGTAGGCTATTTAAATTGAATTTCGTCAGAATTTCGTTTAGTTGTCATACAAACACATTGTTGAAACAAACTGGAAGCGAAAAAGCAAATCACAATAAAGATGCTTAAAGTAAGTTGATATTTTTATAAAATATTTTAAATGAGTCTTAACTGGTATCGGTTGTGTCGTATGTTTTTAGTTCAACCTTGTGACGGTTTGTCGAGAAAACTTATTTGAAAGTCTCTTTTTTTCGTTAACTTATTTTAGATTCATGACACCAATATTTGAGTTTCAATGAAATGTTAATTTCCTTGACACGTCTAGAATACAAATATGAATAGAGAAACTACGGTCTTTTATAGGTCTTTAATTATAGAGAAATAATTGTATATCAGATATAATTATTGCTGTTTGCTTTTGTTACCGTAGTCTCTGTCTCAACATTTGTTTATAGTCTGTAGGAAAATCACTTTTGACGTTTGTTTGACATTGATAAATAGAAAATGACAAAGTGTGGCGTGTTAGTGTTATAGCATTTTGATAATTTTTAATATTGTGCATCAGTGAGAACATTTCACTTTTTTTTACCAGTAATTGTAAAATACTGTTAAAAAGTAGCTTCTGAACAATGGCGTGCCAGGTCTACTTTGAAAATCATTTGATATCGGACTCCGATAGTTTATCTACGTCAGATTTACGATGCAGGATTTCACAAACATTTGGTATTCCAGTGGATGATTTATATGTAACAGTAAATGGACGAATTGTGTCCAATGAATTCCAATTTGATAAACAAAATGTGGTCAGAGTGCATGCGAGACTTGTTGGCGGCAAGGGCGGTTTCGGATCCATGTTACGTGCGATTGGTGCCCAAATTGAGAAAACAACGAATCGTGAAGCATGCAGGGATCTTTCTGGTCGTCGATTGCGAGACATTAACGAAGAGAAACGGCTTCGGAAGTGGCTGGAGGGGCAAGAGGACCGCGACAGGGAGGCGGCTGAACGAAAACAAAAGAAGATTGAGCGATTGTTAACCGAGCCTAAAATCGAGGTGAATCTTAATCCAGCTTATGAGAAAGGTCGTCAGGAACTGCCAGAGCGGGTCAGTGCGGCGGTGGACGCGGGTTGGGAAGCCGCAGGGACATCTCAAGCATGTGGAAGCAAGCGTAAAGTTGAAGAAGTCAGTTCTAAGGGAAAGAAGAAGGCCAAGTTGTGGATTGATGCTGAGTTGTCAGATTGCTCGTCATTGAGTGACGATGATGAGGAGGAAGAGACCAAGATGAGCCCCGAGCAGACTGTGTCCACTGACAGTGGCAATGAGTCTGATAGGCCTTCCGAGGCGAGCAGTAATGTTTAGCAGTGTTGAAAAAAGTATTTGAACTTTTAAGCTATATTTAAAGTTATATTAGCCACCATTATTAACTTTACTATAATTTTTTTCTGAGATAATCTTTAAGTACTGCAGCAAATTGTACTGTTTTAGAATATATCGTCATAGTAGAAGTCGTTATAAAAGTTTGTTAATCACAAATATCTTAAGATAGTACATTTTGATAACAATTACACATTACTCTCTGTGACCAAGCGCCGAGCCCTGGACAGAGCGAGCTGGTGGCATACCACAGATGCCCTCTGACCCACTATGGGGATGTAGGACATCTAAGTCAAGTCGCTGTAGTCAGGCAAAGCATAACTCGTGAACTGACTAGAATGTATGCCAAGATTTATTACTGTAGTTGCAATTGAGGTATGCCAGAAAATTATAGGACATACATATTCTGCCTACTCCACTGTGTAACAGCAGTGATTGCTATGAATGTGTTTTTATCACCAACCTGTCCTAGATGTCATGTTGGCCTACTGTGTACTCTTCCATACATCTCTATCAGCTGTAATATCTTCATTCATTCCCTTTACTAACATGTCCCATTTGTTAAAAATTATGTAATTAATTATTGGATAGTTTTTATTATAATTATTGTAAGATTAAAATTATTTTATGTTTTTAATTAAAACTGTGACTAAATAATTGTAATGTAAAAAGTAATGTAATGTTAATTAGAAATGTGTTTGATTAGTAATAAACTTAATTTAGGTTTAGTAAGATTTTTATTTATCGCCCCAGTAGAGACTTTTGTAAAATAATTCGTTTAAAATTTGTAGGTTTATTGTATCGAATGTCTCCTAACATACAGCGCCATCTGTTATGAAGTGACCGCTCTATTTTGTTTACATAGTGAACGCAGTCTGTTTTCTGACATGTTTTCATTTTACTTCCAGAAAAACTTTTTGGTCGTTTTTCTTTTGCTGTCTTTGATAGCGCTGGCGATTGCTAGACCACAGGAGTTTGACGATGAGGACCACGACGATGACCATTTAATAGGAGACAAAAAAGGTACGATTTGTTCATAGCCCCGTCTATGATGTTGTTAACGAAGGAAAGGTGTACGAAGCATTTTTTTTCTTTTTCCTAGATGACGTGTCCCGTGTTCAGATCAAAGTTTACCGAGGTCCAACTAAGCACGACGGCTACGCCCCGTGGGGCTTCTGGGTGAAGCAGCCCTCCGACGAACAATAAATATGGGAAGAAGTAATTTTAATTTTACTGTATAACCTTTAGTTTACAACAGAATGTATAGATGGCGTTTAAGTTAATAAAACCAAAGATTATTCCTATAGTTGGCTTTTGTTTTCGTTTTCGATATAAGGACACAAAAAATAAAAAATGTACATAAATAACCACCCTACATACCTTTCTTCTTTTTAAAAGTGGAAATTATTTTGGCCTAACGCATTTCGTTTCTTTAGTAAACAGATAATCGAAATACTACTATCTTTTCTTTGGGCTACTAAACTTCGTAGCCTAGTTGTTTATTGTTGATTGAAAATATTTACGTTAAATTAAAAAAAAATAATGATAATACAAGTAAAACGTGAGTTTACCAAGTTAATTTGACTTTATAAGCGGAAGCTCGCGCGTGTTGTGAGTTGACCGCTGCACGTCGGATCAAATAAAACTATAGAATCGATGTTCTCAAAACAATTCGCTATCTACAAACATTTTTGAACAGTCCTAAAATGCAGCGCCTGTTATATCGCGCTATTTGACAACTGTAGCGTTCTTTGTTAATAGCCTAGTCTCGTTCGCGGCTCGTGTCATAATTCATAATATTGTTACCTATGTTAAACCAATAAATTTACTTAAAGTATTGCACAGTTGTAAAATATCTTCTCGGTAGAATACTTATTTTAATAGCATTTCTTATTTGGGTATGTCTTGTCGGAGTGGTCGTGGTCGTGGTCGTCGTGTACCAGTGAATCCTTTCACGGTTTACTAGTCCCGGTCACTTAATGTGGTTCTAAGATTAGATATTTAAAAATCTTTTAATATCCTACAGTTAGTTCCAACTGCTGTGACATTGTGACCAATAGTGACACTCTATTGACTGATGATGGACGTCCAGTTGTCCCCGTTTTTTAAGGTTTCAAAGATAGGAAACCTACTGGTGTCGCTGTGGTAGAGTTCCGTTAAAGATATTGAAAATCGATGTAACATTCAAAGAAAGCAGCATTTTAACTTCCTTTGGTCGAAAATTCGATCTTTTAATAACATCGTGCCAACAATTAACTTTCGTTCATTTCATTAAAGACTTGGAGAGTTCCAACTAATTTGATATTTTATTAAAAGTCTTCGAGTGTTCAAACATGAAGAGGGTCCGAGGCACTAGTTGTAAACATTGTCATCATTTTATAATAAAAAAAAACATTATTTTGAGACAACATTTTTGACACAAAATAAGATATTTTGTCAGTTTGTCAATGTGTGGCAAATATTATATTATTTTTGATACGTTTTACAGTTTTCTTTGTGACAAAGTTTAGCGAAGTTTTAGCTGTTAATGATACGTAAATTGTAATAGTAAAGTGCACAAATATCAATCGAAAGTAAGTGAAGGAATAAGAAATATGTGGGTGCGGGGCCGCTGCGCCGCGCTGCGCTGGCCGGCCACACTGTTGCTCCTTAAAATTGGTGAGTTCTTTGTAACATGGTAAATACTGCCACGTTACAGCTGTTACTAAAAAGAACAAAGTAGAAAATAAACATTGTATCTTTTTCTTTAATATAGCCTTTTACCGCACTTTTTGTTGTAATCGTAAAAATCTCGTATGACGTCACGTGTCCCTCACCCTGTCTTGGTTCTGTATACGAACAAAGCTATGCTCATTACTCGATCAATAGAAGGGTACTGTGTTTAGCGGGTGCGTAGATGAGTTGTAAACGTCTGTAATCTAAACTGGTTAACTGATCTTGACCACGGACACTGACGGTTTTACAGTTTTTAAGTTATTCGTTGTGTGTAGTGCGTCGGAAGAGCTTGGTGCTGGGCGCGCTGTTGCTGGCGTCGGTGCTGGCGGCGCTGCCGGCGTGCTGGTGGCTGGCGCGCGCGGTGAGCCACGGGCTGAAGCTGCCTGCGCCGCCGCCGCGCGATCTCTCCCACTACATGAGGTCGAAGAGCTTGCGCGACTACTTAATGGAAATGTGCGTACTAGGAATATTAAATAATTACTTCGAATATTCTATTTCATTAAAGACGGTGAACGGAAGAAATATTTTGGTAACGTTCGGAATTTAAACAATGAGACGCAATGACCACAGCGCGGCGCTCGGAGCTGCCTGCGCGCCATTCTACATTAAGTTTTAATCGATATTTCACAGTTGCAGGAATCTGTTAAGTTTTAAAAAAATACTAAAGCACTTGCGTTCACTCGCATTGATTCTCTTTGTAATTTAAGACAATGTCTTAAGTAACTGGTACGATGTGTGGTCAGTGATGTTCTGATCGAGCCTGCGCAGACGTCGTGCGATACGCTCACCAACATCCCGGTGCTGGTGATGGTGACCAGCGCGCCCATGCACTTCGACTACCGCAACGTGATCCGCAAGACCTGGGCCCGGTACCAGCCCACGCTCTTCATCTTAGGCCTCCACAGGATTCATAGCGAGAGCATTCTGGTGAGGAATTGACATGATTAAGAATTTGAACTAAAATATCACATTTATAAACTATTCACACGTGGACGGTGCTTAAGAAGCTGGACCTTTAACTAATGGAAGAATTATGGGATTGTTCTTTAGACAGGAGAAATGTTGGTTGCGAACGACAATCTGTCCTGGCTAACGATTTAACAATAAATCACGTACAAGGAAGAAGGAAATTGAAACTAAAGTTAGTTCTCGGTGACTTCGCGCCAGTTTTGTAAGACAATATCTGTCTATTTTCCTAGTGTTTTAAATCTGCATTATTGTCCCAGGGCGGTAACTATCTGGAGTCGAAGCAATTCAACGACATCTTGGTGTTTGACTTCGTCGACCAGTACCAGAACTTGACTTTGAAAACGGCTCTGATGTTGAAATGGGCGTCGGTCAAGTGTCCCCAGATTAAGTTCCTGTTCAAGACGGACGACGACGTCCTGGTCAACCCCTGGACGTTACAGAGAGTTATTAGAGACCACCCGCACGCGCAACTTCTCGGTTAGTAATTATTTAAAAAGACGATATAAGACTTAGCGGATTTATTGACTATGTAGGTTTTATACATTCTGTGATGGAATTACCCGCGACAGCAGCGCCACGCCCGGGTGCAGGTTCGCTTGTTGACTATATATTCATTATTCAGGTTACAGTATAAACAAGACGAAGCTGCACAGAGACGAGTACAACAAGTACCACGTCCCCCGCTGGCTGGCCAGGGACGACCTCATCCCTCAGTACCTCTCCGGCACTGGGTACCTCATTAACGGTATTTCTTATTATTTGAAGAACTTGCTTCAGCCTTCCGAGTGTATGACAGTACTTGTAAGTGTTACTTACATTGCGTGCATGTGACGTTGTCTTCTGCCTACACAAAACTTCAATGAGGTTTACCTACAAAATTCGTAACGCAAATTAGTAACTTCGTGCTGAATTGCTATTACTTAGTAATACTGTAGCTTTTTAAAGGAAAAAAACATTGTGTTTTTTATTTTATTCCTTACATATAAAATTATAAATCTTTCCGCTTTATCAGTATAGACAAAAGGGATTAATTAATATATAGGGGATGTTAAAAAAAGGACCAGGCGAAATGCAGAAATATTAGCTGTCCTGTGTGAGGCCTCGCCCTTCAGTGGTGACCTCTGTAGCAACTCTATAATTGTCAATTAACATCGTATTTCAGGAGCTTACATGAAAACAATCTTGCAAACCGCGTACTTGGTTCCAATGATAAACGTGGAGGACGTTTACATCACGTACCTGGTGGCGAAGAAGACGCTGAACCTGACCCTCACTCATGACAGGCGGGTGAGCCCGATGAGGCCCTGGGTGACCTTCAGCTGCCTGTACTGGCAGCTAGCCGCCGCGCACAGCGTGAGGCCGGCGGAGACGTTGAGGATATGGCCCGCGCTGAAGACGATAGGGAAGGACTATAACAGGAAAAAACGAGTCTGCTACGGATATGAGTATTTTAATAAAGACATATTTTTGCATTGAACCGATCCTCGTGTGTTCTAAGTTACCAGTGAAGTTCACTACAGATTTTTTTAAGTGCGCGTCTTAGGAATAATTTAGTTGCGTGTGTGCTCATTCACTGGCCACGGTGGTCGCCGTTTTCATGCGTTTTTTTTCCAATTTACAATTAGTAACTGTATTTTTATATAAAGTATTATGTTTAAATATATTTTTTTATTAAAAGATTGATTTACGAAAACATCTGTTCATTTGTGGAGAACTGTGGGCATCACTGGACGAGGCGTAGTGTCTCTGAATCTGTTCAGTGTAAGAAATCAGCGGTGTTATGGCGCAGGAGGGCGCGGGCGCGCGGCGGTCGGCGGCGCAGCTGTGCGCTGATAAGCTTTATAATTCTCTCCTCTTATTGGAAAATCAACATTGTGAGCCTCATTTCATTCGCACTACACAGGGCCGCACTGAAAACCAATAGAATTTCTTTGTACTAATTAGTAATTTAAATAAATGCTTGGTACAATAATCGCTCAAAGGTTATTTAAGCCCTGTGTGATGGATGGATAACGAAATAGGATTGTAGTAATATTATAAATGTAAATAATTGCATAATTGTTAGCGGGAAACTCCAAAACGGCTAAATAGATCTGGATGAATTTTGGACAGAGAGAATAAACAAATACACATTGACACACGCATAAGTTAATATTTAGGAAGAAGCTGTGGACGCCTTTACAAAAGTTTTATTAGAAGAATTCTTTGAAATTTTTTGAGCATAATTGAGCGACAGGAAACCATTTTTCTCTTTTTGAGTAAAATTAAAAAATAATACGCTGAAATTTACAACTATTCAATTAATAAATCGATAAATGAATTGATCTAGGAACAATGATAATTTTAAGTTTTTTTTATGAACTGTCCTCCAATCCGGCCCCGTCCGCTTTACAACAATGAATTGCGTATTGTAATGACTTGAAGTCATATAAAGCGCGGGCGCGCCGACTGCGCTGACAACGATCGTGACGCTGGCACGATGGACCCGAGACTTGCGGTGCTGTTAGTGAGCCTGCTGGCCCTGCTGGCCCTGCTGCCCGCGCCGGGACACGCGGGTGAGTTTACCTTTTACCACGTTCTAATCAAACACTCTAGAAGAACAGAACACGAAGAATATTCTTTCAAAGCTGGTAAAGGTTACTTGATGAATCATTCAAGTTTAGGTAGCGAACTCCATTTTGAAAACTGCATCAGAAATCTGGATAGAGACATCGAGAGCATGGACTTATAATATATTTGGTCATTCTCAGTGGTTTACAAACATTGTTTCACAAACTGGCGGTTAGATACAGACTTCACAGTTTACTGGGAGCTCGTAAACAATGGGTAGGTCGAATAGAATCAATATCCAAAAGCGACAACGGAGCGAGCAACGAACAGTCATTCAATTCAGTGAAATAGTAAAAGAGAGTGCCACGTTTTGATTAATAAATCATTCAGTAAATTGTTAAATTTGTAACCGAATTATTGTAGATTTCTTATACAATAGAATAAGTCCAAAAACACCGGAAGAACTAGATGCATTGAATCTCAAATGTGTCCCCGGTCGGACAATCTTAAAGATCGAGTCCGTCGCTGATAAGACTTTGGATGATGGAGATGGGACAGAGGAAGACGATGGTGAAATAGAGACAGATACGCGACGAGTCCACACCACGTTCCAGCCGAAAGACGATAGTTGTAAAATTTGCGTGTGCTCTGTGGAGGGCAAGGACGAGTACTGCAGCAAGAGACCGGCGATGAACGTCAACGAATGCATGAGGATGGCCTTGATCAATGACAGTTTTAATAAAAACGTACCTTTCGACCACGAGAGGTCGCTCTCGTACAGGATCAGGCGAGGTTTGTGCCCACAAACGAGTCGGTGCAGCTGATAGCAAACGTTGTGTTCATTAGATTTTCGGGCGTGTATTTTACTGTTGGAGTAACACGAGCTTTAATGTCCTTAGGAGTACGGACTATAGATCTAGAGGTAGTAGGTTCGAATCATATCCTATCGGTTGAATTGTATACGAATATATTTCAGTTATTGATGTACTAGGCTGCTGTACGTGTCGTGAACTATATTAATAACGAAAGGTCGAAATCATCTGTTTACGGTTGCTATAGTTGTATCGTTCAACATTTTAAAGTTTCCATTGTTATTGTAAATCGCAGATTACCTTTGGCATAAAGACGAAATCCCGTACTCGGCGTCGAGTCTTTGCTTACGAGGAGTGTCTTACTATACCAACAATGAGAATGCAAAGAACTCTACAATCGCCAGGCAAATGAGGGTCGTGTCCCAGCTGGACTACGGCACCAGGAGCATCTGCTACTTCTGCGTGTGCCACACCTCCGGCTCGGTGCCGGCCTGCATCGTCAGGAACCCGTGGTTCTGCGACTACTACCGAATGATGAGGAGACCTAACTACGCTAGAGATAGATATCGATACTTGTTTAAAGAAGACAGGCCGGCCTACTTCCGGCAACTGTCCTACCGAATTAGGAGGACTATGGACGACGGGATACTGGAGTTGCTAGAGAAGGGTATGAATTTAAAGGGAACTACGCGCATAACTATCACACCGTCCTTTACTTCTTCGCTATTGTCTGGTTTACGATATCAATAGTCACCTTTTCATGTGTGTGGTATTACTTTTAAGTATAACGCGTCGTCCTCTGCTACCAATCTACAGAAATTAAGCGAATTTCATTAATTGCTTATCAAATTTATGATTCTCGATTGTTATGCTAGATTCGTTCGTGTTTTTGGCTTGTACACAAAAGATTGGTGCTTGCAGGAGGCGACTCGTTGTGCTGTGGACATCCCAACGGTCACCGGAGGATCCTGCACGACGGGGTGAGGAGGAAGCTCCGGCTGTTGCGGAGGAAGGTGCCCAGAGAGAACATACTGGCCGGCAGTCCGACGGGAGATTATGTAGACTTCGTCGTCAACAATGATAAATAATATCTTGAAGACAATTCGACAGACGCGTGTGATGAAACTGTGCTGTTGTCGACGAAGAAATGTGTAAATGTGATTGTGTGATGAAGTGATGTATGTTGCGTGTTGTTTTGTTATTTTTATATTAAAATGATGTTTTCATAATAAATTTGTTTGTTATGTTCTCTAAGTGAAGTGTTTATTTGAAAACTGTGAATTGTTTAGTGAAGTTACATTCTTGGGGGAATATATAACGGCTACCGAACACTAGCACACGTTTTTTTAAAAGCACAAAGCACGATTTTCTATCAGCTGCACCAACACTATTTTTAAGTTTATTCTCACTTTTTTATTTTGTGTGTTTTAACATTGCACCTTTTATCAATCAAACACTTCTGTCTTTTCTTAATTTGTTTTTTTTGATACTGGATTTGATTTAAGAATGAATATATAGCATAGTTCACACAAACAAAAACAAAACCTTCTACCGTGACACTATATGTGAAAATGTTGAGAATTTATAATAATTAGGTATAGTTAGTTAAAAGGCAAATATTCATAGTAACTAATCATTGCATGAGATGACATTTTTTAAAATTCCTTGCAAGAAAACAAAGTTTTAGATAAAATTTTAAGGCTGAAAAAAAAGGTAAGCTAAATAAGCCTTTTAGACGTAAGTATTGTTTCCTGAAATGATTTAACTGCTTCATGAAATTAATGAAAAATAACTTTTAAAGTAAACTGTGCAGATATATTAAGGTGTGTTGCGATTTCAGTGGGAGACGACGAGACTGAATGTGTACCGTTCTTGTCTGAGTACACCGACTGCTCGGAAGGTGAGTGCGTTTCCCTCGACCCTTATAAACAGTGCGGTGGTTCCTAGGAGATACCGAGATATACGAGATACTTACATCTGACAAATTATCGTATGGAGAAATAGAATTCGGTTAAAAACGGTGCAATAGTTTAGGCTGCGGTTGGGAAAGACAGTCGGAGAAGAAAATTGTATAAAATTCATATTGCAGCAAACGTTTGCACTGGCTGTACTAAATGCTCGTGCTCCGCGGAGGGGCAATGGCAGTGCCGGCTGGTGCGGGAGTGCCCAGGGTCGGGAGACGAGGATGTGGTCAACGCAGACACCATCAGCAACGCCTATGAAGTTTTGTTCAGTGGTAAGTGATATAAGTTGGAAGAAGCTTATAAACCACACAGAAAAAGACCCAATTTTTTGTATCCATTGTCAAAATGAGAATCTGTTTACTAAATAATCAAAAATACCAATTCCTCTAGTGCAATTTTTTTTTAATCTATAATGTATTGGATTAATTTAAAAATGTAGTACTGATGTTTCAGAACTGTCTAACATGGAAACTAAAGTTGACCCGATAGATCCAGAAATCCAGTCCGAGGGCAGCCGCTTGTTAGGTAAAGATTCGAACATGTTCAGTCTTATGATACTCTACAGGTTTCTACTTTCCATGTTCTCATTTATTGACACAAATATGTTATTTCCAGGTTACTTGATTGCTGTACCTTAAAGCACCGCTTTTCACTTGTTTTATAATAAATGTATTTCTGCACCACATCTGTTTTTACTTAGAGCACTATTTAAAAGATTGACTTTAATTACATTTTCAAGGTAATCGTTTGTTGTTATAAATTTTCAAGTTAAAGTAGAATATGAAATGTTTCGTATTTTTTTACATAGGCAACTATGAAGAAATGGACAAGAGACACGCGGGGTCCATAGTGAAGAGATCTGTTAGTCAAAATACAAGCGTTGATAATGCAAACGGAACTGTCAAGTTTTATAACATCGTCGATGAAATAGATGAAGGTACGATAAGAAAAAAAACAATTAAATATCAATAACATTATTAATTACAATTTTGAAGTGACAATAAATATTTTCAGACACTTTGAAGAACACAAATGAATCGGGCACTATTGAAGCGCAACAGGTGAACGGAGTTAAAGTACCGAAAGTCTCAAGAAGGACGAGTCTAATGGACACCAAAAATATTACTGGCATCAGTGACTTACATATAGATTTCCAACAACCGAAAGGATTTGATCACCACATTGTCGACAACAAAATTGATTCTTCAATACGCAATGAGGATAAAACAAAACTCCTAAATCCAAGTAAACTACGTGAAGTGATGGGGAACCACACTCAACAGAACAAAGACAAGGATTTGTCACAGTTAGTTGTTAACGAACTCAAGAAAGGCTCAGAATTAATCGGTGATAAAGAAATGACTCCGGTATCAAATATTACGTTTACACCTGAAAACGATACTTTGACTGCAATGGCATTCATCGCTGGTGATCTACTGAGCAAATTGTGGAAAATCGAAAAAGAATCAAGCGTCGAATCAATGGAAACTGAAGTACTGAAGCATGAGAAACTAGCTGATTTATTAGAACTGTTTAAAGAACCCTTAACGATGAGACAAGAATTATTCATAAAGAATGCTTTAGAAAGACTTTCAAAGGCTTTGGATAAAGATAGGAAATTGAAAAACGTTTCATTATGTGAGACTTTAGCTTCTTCAGAAAATATTCTTCGTAACTCAAGTGAGGGTAATCCCGAAGATGCCATAGAAATGCATACGAACTGTAAAAATGGTAACGATTCTAGACATCAACACGCTAGTGATCCCTCACATAATGGTAGCGTGGCAGCCATATCTAAAATAAAAAATATATTAAGTTTAGTACAGAAGTTTGAAAATGTAGAATTTAAATTAAACATGTTGAGAAAAGGAATGAATACAAAGAACGGAAATAACACTCAAGACATTGATTTAATTCTAAGTAAAGACGACAATAAATCATTAAACATATTTGGTAATATTTTAGAAAAAATAACCAAACTGCTTCTACCTAAAAAGAGTAAAAAGGCCAAGAAGTTTACGACAAAGGTTAGACATATGAACTTATTCGGAAACTCTGAAGATATTAAGAAAGAATTAAATCGGATGATGGGGATCAACAGCGAAAATTTGAATTTAACGTCCAAGGACAAACTAGTCATAGATTATCTCAATATTTTTAAAATGAATCCCAACTGTGCTTTTAGAGGGATGCCACAAAAAGATGCAAGTGTGCTGCCAAGTGTCAAAGGAGATACATACGACAACATATCAAAGCTTTTAAACGTAAAGTCAATGGACGACATCGTTGAGTTAGTAGCGACCTCTTCTAAATCAACTACTGTGAAGAGGGATAAAGAAGTAAATAATGCTACAGCCGAGATCGAACCGGACGACAACGGTCACGCAAATGAACACGAAAAGTTCAATTTGACAAAGCACAAATTAAAAACACACATCAGTGCAATTTTCAATGATCTTAGGGAGCTACAAAATCAAAGTGGAACATTTTTAAAAGAAAACAAAGACATTGTAAACATTCTTCCATGTCTATACAACATATTTAATTCAGAAAAAACTGAAAGTAAGGAAACAAAAGGTTCAAATTTAAACAATATAAGTCTTGTATTTGAAGCGCTGCGAAGTAATATGAAAGGAAGTCCAGTTTCACGCAGAAAGGAATACGCCGCTTTGCCCGGCTCTACAAAAGTTTGGGAGCGTGTTATTAAAAATTTAAATAAACAAAGCAAAGATTCACGACGAAATTTTAACAGCGGACTTCAATCTTTTGATGAGATCAGACAAATAATCGACAATGTTGACGTGACGTCCCACTCTTATAAAGAATACACGAGCTTAGCAAACGTGCCGATATCCAGTCATCTAATATTGTTGAAAGTAATACAAGCTAGTGCTGTACAAATTGTAAATGCTCTTGAAAATATTAAATCATTTGCTAAAAGCTACATTGAGCTGCCGGCGGACGAAGAGTTTGTAATAAAGAAATTCGTGGAAAGCGCTGTTAGAAGTATTACCTTGAATAAAAGAATATCAGACAAATTAAAGACATATAAGAAAAAATTGCAACGCGAGGATCTCAGGAATTTCAGAGTGGAGACTGTTTACAAGCAGCCAGTACGAAGTCCTGACTACAATGTGTTAGAGAGTCCAACACGCGGCCGATATGAACAACAAACATTTGTGGAATACAATTCGGGTAAACTATTCACAAATAACAAATTTCTAGATACAATGAAATCACCTTCGTATGTCGTCGGTACGGGAAATATCGGTCCTCAGTCGCCTAATTACAAACCAATGAAAATCCAAGAAGTCGATATAAATGATTCAAACGTTTTCAAGTTAACGAGAGATCAAATAATCAGCCAGTTGATAAAGAATCGAGTTGAGTTGTATATGCGCATCAAGGAAGCTAAAAGCACGAACTCAAATCTAGACATCAATTACAACTTGGCTAAAAGGATTAGAAAACAATTGGAGAGTGGGAACTACAGTTTGGCAAAGGAATTGTTTTCAGTTTTTATTTCCAATACTCTCTTTAATACAAATGGATTTGTGGCTAACAATTACTACAAAGGTTATTTATTAATTTATTGTTTTATCATCATCATCGTCAATGCACTATACGTCCCCACTGAGGGGCTCGCAGCCTACCCTATTAAATTAGGTGACTAGGCCATAGTCAACCACGCTGGCTCAGTGGCGGGTACCTTGACTTCACACATATCTTTGAATTTCTTCGCCGATATGTGTAGGTTGCATCACGATGTTTTCCTTCACCATAAGAACGTCGGATAATGTACTTATAAAATTTGAAAATCGAAAAACACATCAAGCGCTTAACGAGTGCGCCACCGACGCTCATATTGTTTTATGATGTGTAGAAAAGAACGTATGGATACTTCCCTCAGAGATGTGAATGGAAAGTGAAAATTAGTGAATATAGTTTATTTGCAATGAGCTAACAATGTTATGTAATAATTTACAGATTCATCTTCGCAAAACGCAAATATTAAGGATTCCATTTTTCCATCGCCGCATGCTCATATAAAGAATGCGAGAAGCGACGTGAAGTTTATAGCTTCGGAAGGTTTGTTAAAACAATTACATGCTTTGAAGGAAATGAATTTTTAAACCGATTATACATAGGTTTCATTTACAAAGTTTTTTTTTTATTATTTATTAAAAAATACTAATTAAAAATGTCATTTTATTGGTTACTAGTAACCATCCCCGAAATAAAGTAATTTTAGTATTTCAAATTTTCTTCGGATGTTCTGCAAATCGCTTTTAGTTTTAGTTAATAATAATTACAGCTTTTTCGTAGCGGTTTTAAAGTTTTTAGCTCCGTTAAACTTTCTTTTTAAATAATCCGGTATAATGTTTTTCATCCGCCGGAGAGCCTGGTTGAATGCCGCACTCGATCTCTTCATTCTACTCGCGTGAACACTTGCATCCTTTTGCCAGTTCCTGCTCCGCGCCTGTAGCGTTATATCATCTTTGACGTCATTTTTAAAAATATTTCCGAAGTCTTTTTTCGATTGTTTGAGTATTTTCTTCACTTGTTGTAAGAACGACTTTTTTTTCGATTTAGGTTTCCGCGTCGTAGCGGCCGTGGGACCAACATTTTTCAAACTATCCTCGTTTTGTTGTTTCAAAATTTCTTGCACTTTAACAAACACTATTTTAACGTCCTCCCCTATTCTTGTGGCGTAGCGCTCGCTCGTGTCTTTATCGAACAGCATAAAACGTCTTGTTTGAGCGTTCTGGACGAAAGTTAAAGCATCGTTAATCTTACTTATATCTTTGGATATTTCGAAGTGCAGCAACTTCATGCTGTAGAGACGGTCCGAGAGGCGACTGGAAGCGATGCCCCTCGTCATCTTGTACCATTTGATTCCGACATCTTTCAAGTCATTCGCCATGTTGTACTGAGGCTTGAGTGAGCTACGATTTTTCAAATTGTACTTTTCACGGAAATCGTAATAAACTATGCGTTTTAATATTTTCCTGGCTCCTCTCGACAAGCAGGCTAAACCGTTAGAGCGAGGCATTTCCTTGTCCAGCACAATGAGGATTTGTTTTATTACGCTGGGAGCTGACGAGATAGCAAATTCATTTGAATTTTCATCGATAAATTTTTTGTACATATTCATATTACCTTCGGTGATTTTGTGAAACTCTTTCATGACATGCGCTTTGCCTTGCTTATGGATGTAATATTTCATAGCTTGAATCAATATGTTTAAGTTGTCAGGCAGATCTTTGTAATTGGAGTGTTCCTGTATGCCGATGATGTCTCGGATCACTTCGTAGATGTCTCTTTCTAGTTTCGTTTCGTAATCGTCCAAAGTGAATAGTTTGTTTTGATTAGAATTCTTTTGAATGTCTGGTAACATCTCCATTTTGTAAAAAGCTACGTACGTGTTCGTCAAGTTCTCCAGTAGGGTTTTGTTGATTTTCAAAAATGTTTCATTTCTTATGTACATTCTAACGTAGTCCCGGAGAGAGTCTCGCATACTTTCTAATTCTCTCAGTTCACTCCGCTTTGTGTTGATGAACGTCAAAAGTGGATGCAGCACGTTGTCGGCGAGATCTTGTATCGATCGCTTGGAATTATTAAACAACACTTTGTTGCGCAACATCCAGGTCATGTTGGTAATTTGCCTTTTCTCGACACGCACCGACTGTCTTTCTAACAGGTTGAACACCTCGCGCGCTGCAGGCGCTACCTTCGGAGTCCTATCTAAAGTCAATTCTGAAAAAGAAAAAATAATAAAAACGATTTTATTAAATACTTACGCGTCTCTTTTCCCAGCGTTTGCCCCGTCTTCGTTACAAAACAATTTATGCAACGCTTTGTTTTAACACGTTCGCTGCGGCATCAATTTTTGCGTAGTTTCCGTCCCTGCGGTACGAGGTGTTTTCGACCCGCTCCGTGACTAGAAGTTAGTGCAACGCGCGGGCCATTAAACCCCACCCCCCATAACAAAGTTCTGCCCTTCGCACCACAGAGAAGTACACGTTTTACGCCGCACCACAGGGAAGTTGCATTAGGGATGACTTAGACCGCATATCGCAGCGAACGCGTTGAATTTGTTACTGCTTTAGAAATGTAATAAGTTACCTAATGCTTTCTCCATGTCTCCTTTATGCCTCTCTATGACGTTTTCGTGAGGGATGTCGATGTAATCTGCGTCCAGTATGTCTTCAGTGTGATTCTTGAGCATCGGCAGCAGCAGGTTGGCGGCGTCCGCTGCGCTCATGTTATAATAGTCCGGGAACAAACCGTCAAAGTCCAAATCAGTGTCATCAAGCGATTCATTTTTCTCGGCGGCTTCTGGAATTAAAAATAATATACAAACTTGAGACTTTATTGAACTTTTCTTGTTTGTTACCATTTTAGATTTTGTAAGTGCTTGAAGATAAAGAGAGTGCGTTGATCGCGAGGAAGAAGGACAGCGCATTGTTAGGAATAGATCAAACAGTCAGTAGTTGTGTTAAAACTAGTAAATAAAGGAACCTAACTGGTTAATTCAAAACTTTCATTGACTGCATCCTTCATAACGTCAGCTGTATTTAAATCACTAATTTTCTCCGCCAGTTTGAAATCAGATATGTTACGCCCGTTTATTATTGAAGATATTTCTTGTGATGTAAAATTTTCTTCTTTCCCGTCTCCTGTCCACCCCACATTGGTGTGTATTGAACGTTTCGTTTTGCTTCTGATGATCATCGAGGCTGCGACACAGATCAACTCCATATTAATAACCTTTGCGGTTTTTCAAAATAAACAAAACAGTTTTATTGTTGGACAGAAGTTTGATAACTTACAGTCGTCTATGTAGTCCATGAGCTCTACTAACAGATGGTGATCTACATCCAGGGGAGGCAGCTGCCGGCACTGCTGCCATCGCCTGCACTCCCAGTTGCCTGCTGCGGAGCACGAGCACCTCGTACACCCCAGGCACAAGTTATCTTGAATAGACACGAGAATACTATTATTATTGTCAATTACGAATAAGTTTAGTAAAGGTCAATGAACTGTTAAACGAATATTTATAATTATTAATCATACCACCACGTTGAATGCCACCGACTCGTCTGGCGAGCCTTCCTTAACATTAAAAGTGGGATGAGAGGTGCTAATAATGGTGGCAAGACGCTTTTCTTACCATCTAACGGAGTTTTGTTATCAAAGTTTGGTATAAATCAGAAGAGGCTAACGCAGAAGGAGATGTTAGCTCAGCGCAGATGGTCTCCATGAAGCTGCACAACGGGAATTAAGATATAATGTGAAGGATCAGTTAGCCAGTAACGCAGTGTAACTTACGTTTATTGCAATTTGTGTAACTCGATATGTCCGGCACACACTGCCGGCTCGCGCGGGATTCTGAAATGATGTCAAATTTATATTAGTCTTTTGAATTCCAAAGAAATATTAAACAGTTCATTAACGTTCTTGATAAGATTATAATTATGGTGTTAAAATCAAACAATTTGAATGATGGTTACGTAATTGTGCGTATTAACTAAAGTTTATTAATTAGTGAAATATTCTATTGTCTGAAGAAACAATAAAACGTGACGCTGCGCGCGGCGCGGCGCGTGGACGCAGCTGCGTGTAAACTATATTACGATGCGAGACGCTGTTACGCGACATTTGATTAATGAATCGTACATTATGAGAATATGGACGAAGACGATTTGCTAACGTTATACTTTTCTTACCAACTTCTACCCGACATAGAACTTATGATCCACGCGAGGCAACACACCATGTATCAAATTAGAACTTAGCATTATATCACAACTGTCTCCTGGATGAAGAGAAAACTGATCAGGTCTTTGTCTGCATCAGCAGTGCCGATATTTCAACAAACCTTTGACAGTCAAATCGATTAGCAACTCGTCTACTTCAGCTTTCATGGCGGGATTGGTGACCACTTTATCTTGACCCTCGATTTGCAACATTCTATTGATCGCCCTGTAGTACTCGCACTTCGCGTCGTCCATCTTTAAGCAGTCGTACGCGTCGCATATAGTGCACTGATACGGCGCCGACCTGCGGTAGAACAATGGACCAGTTTCTGGATAACGGAAACTTTCCGTGTTCTGAGCCGTGGTTTCTGAAATCAAAATTTCGGTTTACAAATTTTACTTTTTAAACGTGTAAAAAAACGTTTAAGCAAAACACATTTTTTCCTCTCGGCCATTACATTGACCAAACGGCTTCGCTGATTTTGAAATGTCTTTTGGTATCTTACGTCATAACTGAAAAGTATAGTTAACTACCGGACTACCAGTAAAGAAGATTTATGAGACAGGGGTATTTTATAACCTACCAAGATTGGGGTTAGGCTTATGGTGTGGGCTTGCATAGCGCTACACTTAAAAATGTATTGTTTTAATTCTAGATTTAAAGTCATCAATAATATGTAGCGAGCACATTGCCGGCGGTGCAAAAAGGTCTACATAAAACATCCTCATTGTGAAATCAATATCATAACATGGGCACGTGTTGCATACGACCGCGTGACGTCACAGTTCACAGCGAGCGAGGTTTACGCTAGAGGTGAGGTTATGGATAGCAAAGGAAGTCTCACCTTGTATGCTCACCAGCAGGAAGACCGCCAGACGGTACATTGCGACGACGTGACGCGACAACAATGGGATATCGTATTTCGCAACAACTAGGCGTGTTTATGAAAACGTAAGTTTTTGAATGGAACGTACTTAGGCGGCGGCAGATCAAATCTATATACGTTTACCAGAAATATGATAGGCGCTGTGATTTGTTTTAAAGGAGGAGCGGGCAAACGTTCGGCAAGAACGCCGACGCGATCATCGACGCTGGAAACACATTCTATTAAGTTATACTGAATTTAAAATGGGGTAAGCAGTATTTGTGTCTAGGAGTGTAGTTTGATATCTAGCATCGTCGCTTCTCATAAGTTACGACTTGCAGTCTTCAAGACGAGCACGCACTTTCCTTGAAGCACGGCGGCGGGGCTGTTGTTACTAGGCGATCTGCTTTTCTTTTGCTCTCTTCTACTATAAAAGTAGAACTAACTAGAGAGGCGCAGCGACCCGAAGCGTGTCTTGGCCTCCGACAATAAAAGTCTCCACCGCAACCTAGTCCTGGACATGTAGCTCTCTCAGGTCTTTTCGCACCTTGTTTATCCATCGGTGTCAACTGGGCGTTGACCACTTGGCCGTTCCTAGTACCCACGTTTTACGCTGGAACCATCAACCATTCTTTCTAAATGTAGAACCTGTGATTTTAAAGTGAATTGGACATTTTGTTGTCGTCAATCCAGCTCTGTGCGTGGAATGTGTATTACCGCGATGTTTACAAACAAGTGTCGTGTGATGTTGGCGGCATTGTTTCGCGCCGCGTAATGCGCCGCCGGCCGCCCGCTGAGAATGCTGTTGCTGCTGCTTCTCTTGCATAACGTGATCGCTCGTGGTGAGTTACTCCGTCCTTATTTTCAGCTACTTTTTTATGTTCTTGTCCTAGTTCTTTATAGACGATATACTCCAGCCTCCTACGTCTCTGTCCAGTTTTTTCATATTTTATACACATATTATAAATACATATTGGTAAGCGAAATAAGTTAAATCAGGTCTTTTGTTAAGTATTCTGAGAGGAACCAACGTAAAATACATTTGGATTCCACCGGCTTGCAGTTGTCTTAAACCTAAATACTAATAGAAGAAACATTGTAGAAAAGGTTTTACGTTTATCTACTTTATTCTTTAGTTTTTTTGGAGAAATTATGGCAAAAATGTTATCAATTGATATTGTAATTTATACGGAAATATTTAATATTTCACAATCTGAACATGAACCTCGACGGTCTGGCCATTATTATAATAATTTAACTTATTCGGAGACAGTTCAGTTAAAGTTGCAATAGTAGGTGTATGTAAGGACGGTTTCTGTCAAGCGAGTTAATTTAGGACTATGTCCAGCAGCGGGCAGACAGGGGCTGATGATGATGATGATGATGATGAGTAAAGATTCTCATTTCATTTGTTTTCTAATTTTACAGATTTTCAAACAGATGCGACGTACTCAGTCAATGTTACGCAGAAGTGTCCTGACGATGGATATTATTACAAAGAGGATCTGTCATCGAGCGAGGTGGACTCCGGCATCTGCCGGCTTTGTTTCTGTCAGAACAATACCGCTGTTTGCTGGCTGCGGCCGAAATCTCAATGTCATGCGAAGATTTATATGAGGATGGACAAAAGGTTTGTTGTTTTGTTTACTATTACCGATGAAAAGCTATTGTTTGTTATTTGTGGACACAGTTTTTTATCAGTGATCGATTCTTCATAATGGAGGACGTTGATTGATGCTACGCGAGTGTTTTTGTCATCTACCGTCATTTGTTTACTCGGATTTACTCCGTTTCCTGCATGAAGACTGTCTTTGTGTAGGCACAGTAAGCTTTCTTCTTGTGAGGATTGATGTTTTCAGTCGATTTTCTCTATATTCTTTACTCGTGTACTGTTATTCGGATGACAAGAATTATTGCGAAATTAATAATAAAGTATTGTACATTTTTCATAACCAGAGCCGGACGAAATCGAAGAAGTCCAGATGCAAATGTTGGGGTAAAATATGCGCTGAAAAACTGTAAGATTCCTTTTTTAAATCGTCAAATAATGTTTTTATAGTCAAATTATCATACAACTTGTTCGTGTTTTCTATGCTAATCACAAATAAATATT
Source organism: Papilio gigon (assembly GCA_027563995.1). Taxonomy (NCBI): domain Eukaryota; kingdom Metazoa; phylum Arthropoda; class Insecta; order Lepidoptera; family Papilionidae; genus Papilio; species Papilio gigon. Next base: position 187,669 of record JAODUI010000019.1, on the reverse strand, counting down.
TACAATTCTCAATTTTTTCGAGTGACTTTAAACAAATTAACAATTGATTTTGAAGCCGAGCCCGTACCACATTGTTTCACAGTGCACTGTGTCTAGTTTTCAGTAAGAAGAACGCGCACAGCTGCAAGCCACTCGGCACCACGCTCAGCGAGGACTGTCCGCCCGGTGAGTGCCGCCCTACGAACAACCAACTAGAGTTTCCTTTTACATGTTCACAATACTTTAATTTCACGCAGCAGATACAGCACACAGCATAGATTCCATGCAATAGTTTGTATGGAACTTCAATTTGAATTATCGTAACTTTTGCTTACGTTATGTACGTTAGTTTACTATCTAGTTGGTTGTAAGAGAGATCGCGGTGTGCCTTGGTTTCAGATGACTGGTGTCTCGGCTGCACGGTCTGCGACTGCGAGAAATCAGGCCTCTGGAACTGTCACATTTTAAGTTTCTGCTCTGATAGTAAGCGCCTTTTAATTTTTTTTGTGGCCATAAAACAGAAAACACAATCAAATAAGAAAAAAAAACATCAATTTGTGAGATTAAAAAGTATCTGAATCGATTTAATTTGAATTACAGGAAAAGTGAAGAAACATTATCAAAACAACAACAACACGATCAAACGAACTCCAATGCAGATACATTCAAATTTAGACAATCAGAATAAAATCAACAACACTAAGATGCACAGGCTGGCGAGGAAACTGAAGGTGAACCATAACAACGTGAAGTCATGGCGGCAGGAATTCTCTACAACATATCAGTATCCTTATTCACCGAAACACGACGATAACGTCGTCGTGTTCCAAAAAGATCTTGTCGAGAGGAAATCTAAAGACATACAAGGTGTAAGGATAAAGAAGATTATAAATGAGAACAACGTAAACATCAGGTTATCCCACAAGGTGGTCCAGCGAGCGATGGCCGCAGTTCACAAGATAATAAACAAGACTGAAAGAAATTTCACAAATTCAACGAAACACAAAGTCATTCACAAGCGCTCGATGCCTCAACACGACGCCAGGCACGACTACCAACATCAGACGACGCACGTCAGCCCGCGCATGTACAAGAAAACTAGTCCGAAGAGATTTAGGAAGAAGCTCTCGCTCAATAAAATCACAAAGGATGAACTCAGGAAGAAACGAATAAGAAGAAATACCATAGACCAAGGTAACCGTCCTATTTTGAAGTCCAATTAAAACTTATTTAATGTTATTTTAGTGATTCTAAGATTTACTGTGTTATCAAATATATTTTAGGTAATTCCACGTCGACTTCAGTTAAAATAGATTTCAATAATACTTTAAAATCACCGCAAGATAATGTATCCAATAAGGAACCCATAAAATTGCACGAATACTACAAATATAACGTAGTAACAGAAGGAAAGTATAATTTAAATAATGATGGAATGAAAATAAAACATCTAAGTTACAATTATACTTACGGAAATAAAACCGTACAACTTCTAAAGAAGACGTCGCAAAATTTAACCGGCACCAACTTGTGCTCCAGTACAAATGAGTTGAACTTGTCAATATGGCGCGACATTAAAGATCGGAAACAAAACTTTAAAACTATAAACATAACAGATATAAAATATCTGACGACATCAGAAGACGTCAACAACACGTTGGATTACAATCAAATGCAATTACAGAAAGATCACAACAAAATCCATTTTGATGACTTCGCTCTCGCCAAAGAAAAGGGAGCCGAGGAATCGAGTGCCACTGAAGATTTGACTTTAATAAATAATATGTTGAATAGTAAAGGAATTTTGCAGCACGTCTTCAAAAAACAACCAAGGAATGTATCTAAGAACAGAAACATCGGGCCGAATTTTGACTTGATCGGTAACCTGAGGAACCTGTTTAATAATATATTTTTCAAAAGCAAGAATGGATTTTATATAGCTAACGACAAATTAAAGTTATTCGACAAACAAAACTTAGTGGAAACGTTTTGTGTGAAAAACGTTACTTGCAGAATTTATCCTCGGGACGAAATCAAGTTGCAAATTAAGATAAATGAGTTAAACGGGGAAATGTACAAGGTTATGGAAACTATAAAAATAATTAAAAAACTGTTACAGCAAATGGTTAACAGTAAAATCGATGTTGTCGACTTAAATTTTAAACCAAATATAAGCAATAATTTTAGTAAAAACGGCACACGGAATAAAATGGAAGAAAAACAGCTCCAACTGTATTACATCAAGGACAGCATTAAAACATTCATTAAATCAATCGGGAAGTTCTCGTGCATACTTCAAGACATCATTTATATTTTAACCGATAAGAAGAACGTGACGAACAGCAAGCAAAGGTGGCCGCACAGACCTCTGCGCTGCGCCAGAACTAATGAAGCGAACAAGTCAAGTTCTAAAATAGCGAGCGCAGAGCAGCGGTTTAAGAAAATTAAGAAAGTTTTAGTAAATTACAATGTGTTGCAAAACACGTTCATAAAGAAAGTGTATGACATGTTAACCAAGTTAGAATCCAACTTAACTCGCACCGAGAAGAAAAGGAAATTGAAAAAACCAGAAAAGTATGATGATAGCGACTTCACCACGTCGCTCGCGATCGACACATTTACTAAGAACATCATAAACAATCTGAGAAAATTAAAGAATTTAGCTAAAAAATTAAGTACTGCGACGACAAACAGAAGAAAGAGGAGTGCGGTTGGCGACGATGACGCAATCGAGTATCTGTTAACCATTATGGAGTACCTTCTGAAACAGAACTACCCGCTGGATGCAGCTCCCGGTGTGATGAGTCACTTCATTGTATAGTTTCTATTACTTACTTAGATCTAGAACATTTTAATATACTTGTATTTTATATTTCAGTGAACGACGGCATTGATTTATTGATAGATGCAATCAAACACGCTCCAGACATAAAACCAATTAAGAAAAAAGTTCTTGATGTGTCAACAACAAAGTCCTACCCTTGGCCAACGGAAAAACTAACCGCGGAGACGTTTTCCTATGTTGACAACGTGTACGGGTTGGACAGCTTGGACAAAGAAAACAATGACACGTCTGGTTCCGAGGACAATCAAATCACATTTTCTAAATGGACGGACGATGCAAATGATACAATTGAAGATTTCCAGAAACTTCTTCATGCTTCTAAAAAAATTAGCAACAGTTTTAGATTATCGAACTTCAATAACATTCTCAAGAGCGCCAAGTTAAAGTCGATGTCGACGACATCAGCTACCATTGTTACCACGACACCTATCAGCCAATATGACTTCCTCAAAGACAACGTCGCGGACTCCGACACGGAGCCGACCGTGAAAATTGGACCCGGCGTTGCGAATTATGATCGGAATGAAGTTGACACTTTTAAATCATTGAACAACGACAATAAAAATGATAATGAAGAATTTCCTCCAAATATAATGAAACTCGGTGTGGACGGAGACGCGGATGCTCGAGTGACGCTCCCCGCTCAAACAAAAGTAGCCGCAAGAACAACTCGAAAATTCCATCACATGGTTCGCGAGAAGTTTGAAAACCCTAAAATTATAACATACCGTGGTAAGCCAACGAAAACATCAAAACTTGGCTGGGTCGACTACGAACACGTTGATGATGGAAGTAAAAAAACAGAAAGGAAGACATTTTCAAAGTCAACTGAACGATCCACCGCGCCAGGAGTCGGATCTAAGAACAGCGCTTCGTCTGCAGCTGATAAAAACGACGTCAGTGCGATATCCAAAGAAGTAATGGACGAGGCGAAGAGGAAACAGTTCTACAAAGTATCGCCAAACTCACTAGACAGACAGTTAACGTCGCACAACATGCTGGACGACGTCACCTTCAAGTCGGAGCTAGACTCAGATTCGAAGGACACGGAAGGCGAAGACACGTACGTGAATGATGTCTTCCCGTCGTACCTCACATAGCTCGATAGATAATTCTCTCAACGGAACAATATAACAACGCTAGAGCGTTCACGACAGACGTATATTTAATATTTATTATGTCAGTTGTCCGGACAACGTTTGTAATCTAATGATTTAACTCTAATATTTACTCAAAAGAGAATTTTACAAGGTACTAATTTATACACGAATCAAAGCAAGTTGGTATTTGTTAAAGTTACTACTTAGGTAAGAATGGATGTATGACTGAATATGAGATTTTTATTATTACGAACGAAATGAAAGCCGGCAATGCATCTGTAGATCCTCTGGTGCTGGAGATGGGCACTATTTTGTTTCCGCTACTCATTGGGCCGGGATTTGTATTAAACCGACCATCTTTCTGGTGGTTCTTAATTCGTCTGTTTGTTTTGTAACAGAAGATTTACCAACTGATGACATACATTGACCACACATAAAGTTCTTAGTAATTGAAATCTCTGCCGTGGTGTCTGATTAACTTAAATGATGCATGAAATAACTATTGATGATGACCGCCATGTTTGCCGCGGCCAGGCTGTATTTAAATGAGATCATTATATAAAATATTTAACGGTTTATTTGTTTTATTGTTGTTAGCCTTTACCAGTTCGCTACTAGACACCTTTTACCCAATTAGCTTACATTATTCTTTAATTTTCTTCATCCATACACGACAGATAGTCTCTACAATCCAGGTCCAGAATCGACTAGTAGACAGACGCACACGATTTATTAGTTGCATCAAATTGTCTTCAGAAATCAAATCTGGAGAGGCTAGAAATGAGGGTCTAGCACGCGTCTCGCTTACGTTGGATCTGTTTAAGTACATAACAATGAAGCGCCTTACAGCACAGTGTAATTAGATTGTAATCCAGCTGCACTGCATCCACACATTAATTGCAACAATGTGTCGGTTGAGCAAGGCGCTCGGTTCTGCATCGGCGCTTTTTGCTTCCGTTTGCTTTGCTGCTCTTTGTATACTTTAATTACACGTTGGCCTCAACTCCTTTCATTTACAATAAACAACAATATTTACAAAACAATCACACAGTCATAATAGTGGTTCCGTTTAGATTCAATCGCCAAAGTAAATTCCTTCCGCATCAATCGTTTAGGCCTCGTTTAGACGCGTCATTAACAACGCTCTAGTTGCTTGCGGCCTTCGACGTTTTATACATTATTTGATACACTACTTACTATGATTTTTTTAGTTCCTGACTGACTATCCTTTTCAAATAATGAACAACTGTTGTCTATCAATTTTTTTTGGTCGTTCAATATGTTTTTCTATTTTTGTATAATCTTCACGTATTTTAAAACATTTCTATAGTCCCTCAAGTTAGAGGTTATCAGGAGAAAGAGATAGACCAGTGATAATGGAAATGTTAATTAAGTATACTAAAACATTATAAACAAACATTAACTCTAAGACGTATTTCTCCGCTGCGGCGGCCGCGCCCCGCCATGCAGCCACTCGCCGCGACCTTACGTTCGCGCGCAACTTTTGACATTTCGCCGCGTTTTGGCGCCAAAGCAGCCCGTCAATCGAAAACTTTTTACGCCAAATATTTTTCGTCTTTGTTTTCGACCGGTGTTTTTTTTTATACTTTTATTTATTTGAAATAATTGTTAATTTTGTTATCTGTGCGAGTGCTGTTTATGATTTAATATTTTCTATTCATTTTGTGTGAATTATTGATCATCAGGTTAGTTTTTTATTTTTTTTATTATCCAACATAGTTTTAAATTCTACGTAATTTTCTTTCAATGTATAACAATATTATAAATGTGAGTTTGTTAATTTTACAAAGATTTGAAGTAACGTAATGATTTAATTAACGGTTAGTACTCTCCCCTCGCGCCGTCTCCATTAAATCTTTTAAAGAACATCGCTTGTTTGAGTACTTCTATACTCTACCTATTAACTTTTTATTAAACAAAATACCTTTAAAAATCCGGACTTTAGTCATTTACGTTATCAAATATTAGAGATGAAGGCTATATTAGTTGTTTAATGCAAACGTATACTGAAAATACACAACCGGTTTTAATAAATCCTTCACTGTTAGAAACAATTTTTTTTTAACTCACTCAGAGAAGGTTCTCGATTCTTCAGTATTTTTTATTTATAACTTTGCTTTTGGGGGACCACAAGATCCAGTAATACTGCAAGTTACTCTTCACTTGTTTAGTTATAAATCGTCCCCGTGCAGACTGCGAGCGGTGGAAACGTCAATGTTCATCTGTCAATCTGTCAATCTGGGAACTAAAGTTGACCAACGTAAAGTTTCATCAAAACCTGACCAATGGTTATAAGACCATCAAGGAGACCAACAGATAATGTTAATTTTTATAGTATACACACAGATATGTGTAAGTAAAGTGTAAGTACAAGGCACTCAGTCACGCTATACGATGACTCGGTCATTCGGCGGAATGTCACGGCCGCGTGCAGCAGCGCGCAAGACATATGAACCATTAAGAAATGTTGTTGCAACCGCGCCCACCGCGCCCACCGCTGTCTCCACCGCCGTTACAAAACATAGGTCTGGTAATCCGAGACTGCTATCTGATATTAAACTCCTAGATAGAATAGTAAACTCGCCCAAACACCCGTATCTCAATGACGGATTACAGTTCATACATATACAGCTGGAGCCGGGTAAACCCACGTTAAATGCAGCTAGTTTCTTAGAATATAGGGAATGTTTGGGCAATATCATGATCAACATAATGAGCTGTATGCCCACTGCTGGGCACCGCGCGGCGCGACAATGTACTTAGACCGAATCTTTATTACTTAACAAGGTGGATGGCGGTGGAACGGGTACCTCATACTTTGAGAGGCATTGGGTTTAAGCTTATGTCCAGCTGTGGGCAGGCAGCTGATGATGGCGATGAAACAAAGTAGGGCCTACTGATGCTATAGTAAAAAGGTTTAATTCGTTTGTTTTGTATGCACATAAATCCATCTCTCTTAGGCTTGGGGTATAAAGATGTCCAATGAATGAGAAATGTGTGTCAACTCGATGGGGAAAGAAAATTGCTTCGAATCCATGTTTGCGTAACTAAGGTAGGTTGAAAAGCTCGCAGGAGGTCGCGGCGCCGCGCGGCGCGCAGTCTTCGTCAAATATACTATCATATTATTTGTATGTACAAACATAACAAGACGCTATTTACATTCTCAGCGGACGTACATTTGTAAAGCCAGCTACACACCTTCAGTTTTATCTGAACAATCGAATTGTACTGTTGAAACTTACGTGTGTAGGCAACATTTCAAATGTCACTTGCATTTTGCACAGTTCTCAGTTACAACTGTACAGTTTTACTGTTGAAAGATGATAATAAATCGTGAGAATTTCTGAAGAATCCAATTATTTCTAATTGCTATCAATTGTTAACTTGTACGGTTCAATATCAAATACCTTGTTGTTGTGTAACGACCGTTTACTAATTAAGTAACGGTTAATTCGTATTGCACAAACGAAATGCCTTGAAATAATACACTTGTTAACTAATTATTGTTATTACTAAATTAACTTTAACGAGGTGAGTTCAATCATTAAGAGCCGTGATCATCAAAATATTACTGACGACTTGTTACATGTTGCACAGAAAGAATAATGATTGGCTTTTAAATTAAAACTTTTATAAAGTACGTAAAATCAAACTTAAAAGTTTGAATGTGGATGACCATTGCCGACCAATTCGCCAGCATCTTACAATACCTGTGATCATTGTCAACTTTGCGTTTATCTCGTGAGGTTTGCGACTTCTTAGCGTAACTACCACAAAATCAACATCTCAAGATTTGTACTTTGGTAAATACATTAGCGAGTAAGTAAATCTATCAATTTAGTAATAAGTATACAAAAGCAGGCGAGTGAGTAGTCAAAAGGTATTCATAGAGCTTCCAAAAACTCAAAAACTGTACTAAATTGGGCCGTCTGTTCTACACGGTGCGTCGGCTAGGAGACGCGCAGCGGGAGTCATGAGCTGAAGGTTCTACTTCGCACGAGACTCGTCAGAAAATAGGATCGTGGTCTGTCTTTTAAGCTCTTCCCATTAGACTCGATTTTGACTTTAAAATGAAAACAACTTAACTAGTAATGAACGTAAATGAACTTACTACTGTACTAGTTAAAGTGTAAATAGGTCTTTACGGTATTACGGTCATTAAGTGACAACTTAACCGAGCACTCAACAGTTAACTTATAATACATAAATCACGTCACTTGTCTCGCTAGTCACACGTTGCGGTCGACCCGCCCCGCCAGCGAGCACACGCTAAGAACACGCAAATCTTATTGTTAAATACAACAGTAGTTTTTTGGATCAATATGAATTGTCGTTTGTAAATATTTGAGCGAGCGGCGGCGGCAAAAGTAAAAGCGGACCAGAAGGTTGTTGTAACAATACCGACAGGACGTACGGCAACATTCTCTGTTCGAGAATTTACCTTCTAATGTTTGTTACTGACTGTAAAATAAATTTGTTTTAATTCAAATTAGATTGGCTTCTTTTAATCTTACAACAAATCTGTCCGTTGTCGTCAATCCATTATGAGAATATTTTTCTGGTCGCAACACCGGTCCGTGTGTTCTGCCACAGTCAATCAAACGTAACGAACATTGAGTAACGCTCTGCAGCGCTTAGGATCGCTGCAAATCTTAACTTAGCAAAACGTTTATAGTGTCCAATTTACGTTATCCCAGTCCAGCGTATGAATCCAGCGTTGAATTGCTACTGGATGAACGTAAACCTCACTGGAATACACTGTATGTCGGGCAGTATGACGTTAGATTTTCCAGTTGTAATCGTAATAAGTAAAGGTGATCGTTATTTTTTTATTTTACTTGATTGTTGATTTTCTTTAAAGGTCTAGCCAATATTCTAAACATGATTTTCTAGGCATATCATTACAGACTTGTGTCGGTGCAAAAAATCGGGACCTAGATTAGTGCCCTTAGGTAGCTAGCTCGGCGAGCGCAAGAATTCACCGCTCACTTATTTACCATGACCAGTTTTGTAAGACTTATACCAGAGGTGACCAACCTTTGTGTATCAGGTGTTTAAGTGTCGGTTTCCACCGAGATAAGATTCATACTGCAAGTATACGCACTGAAGTATACGCTCGTGCTGAGTTGTCATTTGTTTTAATCCACTTGTCTATCGACCTTACAACTGGATGTAAATCCAAGGTAATAAGATTCAATAAGTTTTGACTTTGACACTGGTTTTAGATTGAATTGTTGATAACCCCTGACTTAAACTGAACTTGTTTATTTCTTTTATATCGATCGATGCCTTTAACTTGAAGCATTTACTTAATAAGTACCAGACCAGGTTCTGTTCACTTTGTAATTTAGTTTAACTTACTTGAAGCCTTTAAGTGAAGTTTGTGTTTATTTACATAATTTTACTGATCATAGAAAAGTCAATATTTAGATGAATGGGTATGTACAATACGACTTAGGGTCCTCCAAGAAGCGAGCGCACCTCTCTCTCAAAGGCAACGCATCTGTGGTTCTTCTAGTGTTGCAGACGTCTGGGCGTCGATGATCACGCTTCTCATTCCGCGCTTCCCCCTTCACTTATAAAATAAATGAATGAATGTTAGCAGATAACTCCAAACCGACTAAACGGATCTGGATGACATCCTGAGAGGCAACTATCTGAAATAACGCATAGGGTTAATAAGATTACTGTTTAATTCCACACGGACGAAGCCGGAGGGAAATGTTAGTTAAGTAATATTTCCTTCGCTTGGTGACCGTGTCCAACTGTTGTGCTAAGTTTTAAGGTGTTGTGTAGTTCATAAATTAAACAGGTTTTTTTTACCAAAGTATACACATGACACTGCAAAGAATGTAGAGATATTTCCTCATATTGTTAGATCGCAATAAGATACTCAGCCGGGAGTAAAGTTTTAAAGCGTCCACGTCCGCGAGCCGCCGCGCCAACTGGATCAAGAGTATATTTTAAGATAACATCGATTGAGTAACACGTTATGTGATACTGTTTCGGTTAATTGTAATTACGTAAATCTCTAGAAATCGTGCGAGCGTCGGAATTATTTACAAGAAAACAAGTCAACAAACTACTTTATATGCTTACTTAAGTTGACAAGGTTTTTATGAAAGAACCAAAAGTAACAATTTCGGAGTATAATAAAACAATATAAATTGGTTTTTCAAGTATTGTGTATTTCAATAACAAAGATTTAATGACATCCACATTTCTTATATCAATTCTTGTTACGAAATATACACAACACAATAATTTTATAAAATCTCTATTGCTTAGATGTTGACTTTTGTTTGAAATGCTTCGGCTTTAAAGGTGACCGTTCTGTCGCATTGAAGTTCTCGGCAATATCAAGAACAGGTGATACGTTCAGTGAGCGGCGCTGGGCACCGAGAAGACCGTGCGTAATCACTACAACATTATAACAGGCAATTATAAAATCGAAGCCATAGATTATTTCACTTAAATAAGACACGACACTGACGATCTGATCACGATCGCGGGAGCATCCCGGGTGAGGGCGAGGACCTCGTCGTGACGATCTTTGGTCTACACTCAGCAGTGGTGACGATGATACGATGATGATGATGAAGACACGTGACTTCTTTGCGGCGCGTTATCTTGTCTATTTAAATTTAATTCTTGATTGGGAATTTAATTTTGTTTTTTCTAAACATCAGTAGATTTTCGTTGATTCGCTAATATTTCTTGTAAATATTCCTGGAAATATTAAAAAGGATTGTGTTAGCACATGGTTCAAATAGTCGAATGGCGGCATTCGAAGCCAGTATCGCTAGATGGGTAGATCGTACCTATAACTATTAGGCTATTAACGCTTTAAATTCTTTTTATTTAAAATTAACCTTTGTTTTTTAAATACATACATAATATTACATGAATTCTGTTTCATTTAGTCAACTTGATAATTATTATAAAATTGACCTTTGGCTTGATATTGTCTTTCCCCGGTTACATTTATTATCATAATCATAAATGCAACCTCAACTTTTTCATTTAACTGCTTACCCTGAATTTAGAAATAAATTCTACGAAACACAAGGATTTTGAAATAAAAACAAAGCATTGACGGATACATTTAATATTATAAACAAACACAAATAGTAATTTTTTTTCTGTGTACAAATCTTTTCAAATATTATGGCGTACCGGGGTCGACTGAGCAGTGCGCAGTGTCGTCCCGCATCTCTATACGCAGCTTACCTAACGTGTTCTGCGCACTGATGGATTTCAACCACTGTAACATGTTCGGGCATGTTCACACGTCGTACTTTATTCCGTTAAGATTCAAAAAACTTAACAAAATGTGTACATTTTTGAATATTTCAAATTTGAATGAATAGACAATCGATCGTGTTATTGGCAGAAGTGGGTGATAAGGTACGTCTGCCCGTCTGCGAAAATAGTTAGTCTTTGTGAGATGCAGTTTGGCGCAGAGTGAGCGGCAATTGCGCCGTAAATCGGCTGCGTGTATCAATTTATGTCGCTTAGATCGGTCCTATATTGCTTCTTGTTACCCCGCACGCCGTGACGCCGCCGCGCCGGCGCACTTGCACAAATTATGTCAAAAATTCTAGTTACAAACAATTAAAAAAAACAAAAGCCTCGCAGAGTACTGAATTTTTATCGATAGTTGAATCGGACGCTTTTTTTTTAAATTAGTATATTTTTTGTCAATTTACTTATAATTCTTGTAACCATTCCTGGTAAGCTTGATAAAGCTAGTGTTATATAGTTCACGACAGTAGTCGAATGCTGAGATTCGAACCCACGACCGGTAGATCGGTAGTGTGTAACCTTAACTATTAGGCTATTGGTGCTTCAAATCGGTTAATCAGTATGAACATGTAAAGTGCGATGTTTATACCGATTTGGTACTCTAGTATTTACACTCGAACCCGACCTGTGTACTAGCTGGCAACAAGTCTGCAGGGGTTCTTATAAATAAATGTGGTTATATTGAAATCAAAGACTCTGGACTGAATTATTTGAGACTCCGCAGACCACCACGGGTCTGGACGCTTATTAATGAAGGCAATTTGTACAGTAGTTTCGCACTGTATCATGTGAATACACAATTACAAAGAAATTTGTTAAATGCGCAGTATTTTGTATAAAAAATATGTTTGATACGACTAGCCAGTATAATTACGTGATAATGAATTCAATAAAATTTCTAAGAAACTATTATGAAATAAATGTCAACATGGAAAATTATTTACCTTTTATTTTTAACATTGTAGTTTTCCACAAGTGTCGTGTATCTGCTCCGAGTCATTTAGATGTTCTCGTGGTCCGTGAAGCGACAGAGAGGGAGAAGAGAAGCAAATTAAAATAATGCATAGTTTAGTATAGACCACAATGACCTGTCGTGTGCCGTTTTTCCAATCCCGTTTGTTTGCCGACCTCACGACCAAGGCTTGTGGACCAATGTGTGCTCGCTGCTTCGCTAGCCTCTACAATTATTGTGAAAATTGTGTTAAGAACTAACATTTAACATTTACATTAAAGCCTGTCCACACTTTTAGTATAAGTTGAAACTTACGTGTGTTGCCACAATTGTTACGTACTCAGATTGGCTTCAACTTTCATGAAAATAAATCAAGTAAATTGTTATGACATTCGTTTTTTTTTAGATGGACGAAAGATAATGTACCATCCGGTACGGAGAAAAATGAAGAATTTTGTGATAAGTGCCATATTTGTTACGTGTTTAGTCACACCAACATTGTCAAACCCGAGAGCCTTTGATGTACCGTTCAAAAGAAATGACAAAAAGCAAGAAGATGCGGTCGACAACAATATCATAGACTTTGATGATGAATATTCAATTAAATTAAATAAAAACTATGACACAGCCTCGTGGAGGAACTTAGATAGTAGTAATAAGGATTCATACAGGTATACTATTGTTAAAGATAAGATTATCAATAGAGAAAATAAGACGAACCAAAACAAAGCAGACGAAGTTAAAAATATTACCGAAATAACGAAATCATTTGAAGAATCGACAGAATTATCAGAATTTAGTGTTATACCCCTAGAATTAGTTAGTACTACTGAAAATATATTAGTAAGTGTAGTCGAAAGTACTACTGAGGCGGACCTCACTGTGATACCATTACCGACAACAAAGAGAATATTACCAGAGTTTGATATCCAACAAACTGTTACGTTGCCCGTGTCCACGCAGCCGTCGGAAGATTACCCGCCGACAACTGAACATGTAGATGTTACCACAAGGTACAGGCTGAGCGAAACAAACGTTGCACTGTCAATAACTACAAATATTGATGTAACAACAACACCAAACAATGAAACGATAACGCTATCAGATGTGGTCGCTGCAGAGACGGTCCGCAACAACAAAACAAATCTCGAATTCAATTACAAAGCAACAAGTAAAGATGATTCTACAGAACAGCTTGGCACCACGACAGAACTTACAACTGATCACGACACTAATTTTACCTCAACAACCGTAGAGTCCATAAATCGATTTGATGGAAACACACAATCTAGTGAAACTACTGAATCTGGCGAAGGCGAAGTTCCGATATTTACAGAATTAGATACAGAAGGAGAAGGAGAAAAGGACGTTCCAGAGGATTATTATGATTCCAAAGATATTGTGCCGACGACGGCTCCGAAAACAGATGCACTCTCGGTGATATTCGGCTTCGCAGGCAGCGTTGTGGAGAGTGTTGTAGAGACGGTTGCCGAGAGGGTGGTCCCGAATTGGATTTACGATATTTACAAACGAATGCAGAAGCAAAGTGAGGCGTTGGAGGCCGAGAAGTTAAGAAGTAGAGAAGAGAATGGTGGATTGGGTGAGCATATCATTAGAAATATGGTTTTTACCGATAATAATCCGAGTTCAGAACGTTCCATAAGGCATATTAAATGTATTTTATAGGTCAGTTTGGTCGAGGAATTCTCAAAACAATTTCTTCGGGCATCAGTAGACCCTTCAGCCAGTTAATGGCGGGTGTCCGGGACATCGGATCCCTGGACAGTGACCGTGGGTTCGTCAGTAGCTTGGCGTCAGGTGTAACCAGCGTCGCAAATGTTGCCAATACAGTTGTAGACGCCTTCAAAGATAGAGTGCAAGCCATTTACCCAGGTAATTTAAGTACAGAAATTAATGTTTGAATTTTGGAAAAAATATTGAGGATTCAATACTATTTTCAGTTCTATAGGCTGTGCTGAACTTTGTGAATTTTTCAATCATTCAAAACATTGTTGAAAATGCAACTACACAAATGCATGCACTGCTGTGTTGCAGGTACGGTGTGGTGTGGTGACGGTCACTCAGCGGCTGCGCGCTCCGGCGACCTGGGCCTGTTCTTCTTCACCGACACCTGCTGCCGCCAGCACGACGCCTGCAAGATCTACATCCGCGCTGGAGAGACCAAGTACGGTCTCACCAACACTGGTCTATTCACACGGTGAGTTTCAAACGTGATCACATTTTCCGTTACATCATTTAACATTGCAGTTGTCTATTGCTGGGCTTAGATCACCTTCGTAGTTTTTTAAATGATCTCAAAATGCCATGGACTTGTTCCGAACAACAATGTTGCGATACATCAGTTTCCCAACGGAGCGTTGTCTCAGCGCCAGCCAACCTTGACCTGCGTGGTCTCGGATCGTGACTGCCAGATATACGATCCCTTAAACCGATAACGGGGTCAAGTTAATTTGTTCAAAATCTGCAGTCTCACAATACTGCATTGTACGTTTTGTTCTAGCTGTTTCTGAACACGTGATCTTCGCCATTCATTCAGGACTTCGGTGTATTGAGAGTATAGGTCAAGTATACTTGTTTGACTGGCTTGACTGTGTTTCAACTGCTGTCACATTTGTATTGACACAATTTTTTTGTCTCTGCTGTTGCAAAGGGTAATGTTATGTCATCCACGTTATGTGTAGTCGCAAGGGTCAACGGGCAGGTAAGAGCTACAGTAATATTATATGACGAAACTTAATTGTACTGTGTAAAATTACTTGACAATAGCAAACTAGGTTATATACAGAATTGTGCGACCAGCATTTTTTGATCTTAATTCAGTATTATAAGAGTGAAAAAGTTCCCACGTCTACTTCCCGCGCTTTTCCGTCGCCATTTTGATATCTGTCGCGTGTCGCAGATTATGTAAGGATTACGTTAAAAGACTCATTCGTCAAAAAAAGGTTCTTAAAATATATTTATATTGCCTCTATGGCCGTGTCGTGAAATATTTGCATGATAAACGCAATAACATTCGAGTTTATCGTTGGTTTTTACGTTTTGTCGCAATTTTCAAATAAATTGTCTGTTTTATGTCATCTCAGGCTTTTATCAGTTATATTTACATGACGCATTTATTATTTCCTAATGTACGAAGCCTTCGATAATAACAAACTTGTCGCTAATGGATGAACCTGATGAAGTATTCAGTGACACAAAGGAATTTAAGCTTTAAACCTTTACTTAATTCATATAGGATTTAATTAAAAAAATAAACCATTTAAGATATGAATTGAACGTCTATTTATTAGCAGAAGGGATTTATTTCATTTTATTTATTACGTGAAAAATGGATATATATTTTATACCTGGAGAGGATTTCTAGATGGGAGAAGGCCAAAGTGTGCACTGAATCATTTCCTTTACAGCAGTCATTCATAGTCTACGTGATGTAATCCCGTGTCTCACTCCGCGGAGCCGCGGGCGGGTAATTGCCGAGTCGCGGGCGGCGTGGATCCCTTGTAATTGATGTCACAGCTTTGCTTATTTCCGTTTCACAGAGGTCATTGAACTGGTCGTCAGTTCGGTTAAAGTTACACTTTCTAAATTTGCTCTGAAGTATAATTGATTGTACGCTTCTATGTTTGTCTACGATAATTCATTATGCATACAGACACGTCATGTTTAACCTCAGTCGTAATACAGAGGTCGCTGCTTTCGTACTACATAAAAGCTGTCCGATTTTACTGGAACTAGGCGTTGTGTGGCGAGACCGCAAAACAGAATTCTGTTAAAACTTTCGTGAGATATTTCACTAAACTACTGTACACACTGTACACGTGTCTACACGTGAATTAAGCCTTTTTATTAGCAGTTTACGGAATTTTGTATTAAGTGTAATGTGTAACTAGTTTATACATAACTTTTAAATAATAAAATATCTTAACTATAAATGAATAATAAATTAAATAATAAATACTACATATAGATACCTAATCTGGAATACGGAAGTGAAAAGTTAGTTTTGTAACTTTTACTTATGGAAAATAAATTAGTAATTAAATGAATTACTTTTGGAACTTAATAAATAACCTACGCATTTGTATCAAATGGTGTAAATAAAATCGTAAACTCTTATTGGTACACATCCCACGTCGTGTGTGTGGAAGACATAACATGTTGAAGTTATCACCTCTCCAGCAATACGATGCTGCAACCGTTTCAACATCCTCTTCATCGTCAATAAACATCTTCAAGCGAGCACTTGGCACCATTAGTGTAGCACCACAGCGCGGCTGCACTAAATGTTTTGCAACATTGTATTGAACAAGAGAACGTTTTACGTTGTCATCGGCGTTGGCCAACTTTGAATTGAGTTTTCATTTATCTGACAGAGAAACGTTCAAACGTAAATCTCGAATACGGGAACAATAATTGAAACTGTTCTTTTAAATAAAAAAAAATACAGGAATTACGAAAGCAGTGCGCAATAATCAGTCTTTGATGAAATTCTACAATCAGTTTACAAATTCATGGACTAAATTTTATTTAAAACATCAAAGGAATTTATTAGATGGTCGGTTCAGTTTGTTTAAAATTTAATTACAGTTTACATATGTGGAAGTTTCTGTATATGGTACATTATGGGACCATTTCATGGCTTGTAGGCGAGCTTGCAGGTTGTCTGCGGCCAGTGATATTATTAGATAATCAAGAGCGTGGCGTTGCGTCACCGGGGCCGGAGTGTCGCTCTCAGCGCTGTGAAAGTGACACGCGCCGCTCCAGTACGACGCGTCTAGTAAAACGAATCTTTATTGTTTTGGGTTTAATTTCGAAGTTGCAACTTAGAAAATGTACAACGTATTTCCTCTACTTTCAGTTGGGCCATAGACACAGCCGGTACACATAATTATTGTTATTATGCTATTGTCTGTATGTGACAACTGATTGGAAACGAACGTGTTATGTTTTTTATCGTGTTAATGTAATTTAACAATCAAGTTGCACACGAGAGAAGTCAGGTTTCAATATGAATGTTTGTGCGCATGTTGCTTCAGTTCGCACTGCAGCTGCGACGTGAAATTCCGCGACTGCCTGCGGCGGACCAACTCGCTGGTCTCCGCGCAGATCGGCCTCACGTACTTCAACGTGCTGGGCCCGCAGTGCTTCAGGAAGGCGCATCCCATCGTCAAGTGCGCAAGGAGGACTAGGCAAGTGTCCTGTCGTCAGCTGCAATTGTATACGTGGAAGGAACTTTAAGCATGTAGAAAAAGTGCAGGAAGGTGAGAAATTCATTAAATTATTTTCTGATTTCAGAATAACCGGTCAGAAATGCGAAGAGTACGAGCTGGATTATACCAAGCCCAAGATGTGGCAGTGGTTCGACTCGGAGACGTTCTGATACAGCAGTGCGCCAGCCGAGCAGCGGCTGCGGGCGTTACGTACAGATCCACAGTCAAGACAAGCACACGTCGTCACGGTTGCTTTACTGAGGAGACAAGTCTTTTGTTTACCAACAGTCAGAGGCACAAATAAAATTAGCAATAAGTTTAAATAGCTTCCGAGAGGCATTACTCTTGGCTGCGACTAAATCAGTGTAGTAATTTCCGGAGACTTGTACGGTTCACCGACCTTTTTTTCTGGCAATGAATCTGCTAACTCGCTCCAGATGCCTACGAGCGAGGCTCACTAAAGTGTGGTCATGTGCCTAGTCGTTTGACATCTTGTGCTATAATAATATTGCATTGACTTTACGTTATCAATTCGTCGAACTCCCGCAACAAGGCCTCCTAAAATCCTAACCATATTGGTGACCGTAAGTGAAGTATCAATCAGACGACCAAATCAAAAATAAATAAATATTCAATCCATATAGAGCTGAAAATTTGTAAAAAATATTCAATGATGAAAATTTCCCTAGGATCCTGTTTTCGCTAAAAAAATTAAAGTACAAAAATAGGACTTCCGTGTTTTTCATTAAAGTGGTAAGTTTTATAAAAATAAAGAGTCAGAATAATTGTGATGTGATGACTCTACTGTACAAAGATGTCGCCGGCGGACGCGCGCTCTGGTTATGTTTGGATTATAATTATTGGAAACTGAAAGAAAATGAAAACAAAAAAACAATGCCTTCATGGAAATTTATTGCATTTTTTTAACATCGTAACATTTTCTATTTTCATATTTATTATATTTTTAGTTTATAAATAGTTATTTTAAGTAGAGTAGGAATATGACTATTGTAAGTTCGCCCGGTCACCGGGACTAAGTCTACTTACCAACATAGGGTTATATAATGTGTACATATATTACAATGAACTGCCCGCCAACATTTCGTTATGCAGTAAACATATTTCTAATTACTTTTGTTTTATTATGATTTCTTTAACACGTTCGCTGCGGCGTCAATTTTTGCGTACTTTCCGTCCCTGCGGTACGAGGTGTTATCGGCGCGCTCCGTGATTAGACGTTAGAGCGACATGCGGTCCATTAGACCCCATTATAGAATGTGTATATATAATAAAGTCATTTTTCCTTGCCGTACCACAGGAAAGTTGCTTTAGGGATGATTTAGGCCTCGTTTCGCAGAGAACGAGTTAAAAAAATGTAAACAAATTCACTTTTAAATGTAGCGTTAATGGATTACGACTTACAAATGTTACACGACCTTTTTAATGACAAACGCTTCGGAAAATTGCAGCTTTTATAGACAATCACATTACAGTACTTATAGCTCACTCACTACGTCGGCACCGAGTTGTTTCGAACCCATCGGGGGCTGCTCTTTTGGGCGAGTGGGATGGAAACTGTTCGGGACTGACATCTACTTACACGGGAGTCGAGCCGTTTTTATAAGTAGTATAGTGAAATATCTCAACAGAGTTTTAATTCTTTAATGCCAATAACGTTGTGTATACGAGCTGTACATAAAATAATATAATTTAAACATGTAAGAATCAAACATAGGCAATGTAACTAATCGTAGTTATATTTGGGTGCGAGCGCACCGGACCATAGCAACCTTGGTGCGCGGCACGTCTATGGAAACCAGAGACACGACCGGGACAAAAACTTTGCATCCTGTTGCTAACGAACTAACTTCATATCATAAAAAGTCACTTTACACGACAATGTACTGTACAGTTATAAAATGAAAGCGTTCACGACTAACTTTTGATAGTTAATTTAGACTTTTAGGTGCGATAGTAATAACTGATTAGTGTTTAATGATTGCCTATGTCATCATCATCAGCATGTCAGCCAGATATCGCCCACTGCTGGGCAAAACCTCCCCCAAAGCCCGCTACGATGATCTGTCCTCGGCTGCCCTCATCCATGTTAATGATTCACTATGTAAGACAATCTAAAGCATATGTACAAGTTCTCCTTATTTCTTTACATAACTATAATTATTCTTTATAAAACTTCAGTATTTTATAACGTCCTAAACGACCTAACATCACAGTTATACTTTATATAAGTACTAAATAATAAGGTTTGTTTATATGACGTAAGATCAACAATCACTGGTTCTTAGACCACGAGATAAAATTCAATCACCCATTTCGATTCGATGTGACGTCCTCGCCGTTTGGCCTTCGTAACGTTTTCGTTCACATAAAGTAAATATAAACAAATCACAGACCGGTAACGGTTTTTGTAACGGTTTTCCTCATGGGAAATACCTGATGGCACAACAATATGACAATGTAAAGATAAGCTTTTAAAGTAAATTGTAGATTGGATAAGATTGTACGAATGACTCGCGCCTTCCCTGGAACACCGCGACCACGAACAACAGGCTTTAAGTGCGAAGAAGTTAAAGTCCGATGAAAGAACAAATCTTAGACTCTTCCCCTTACCTTCCTTTTCGCACTAAGAAAGTATGGGAAGGGCATTTCATTTGGCGGTAGGAGGGACGCCCAGGACGGGGAAAATGTCTTATTTCTTTGAGTCCCTCGTCGATCGATTAAAAGGAGGCAACTCATCTGTTTATACGGATGTTTATAAGCAGCAACCATTTCGCTATTTGAGCGAATCAAGGGTTAGTTAGGTTAACTAAGTAATATCTATAGCTATTAAAATTAATCAACATAGATAATGAAACGTAACAAAAACATCAAGTGTAAATGTTTATGTTCTAGCGGAACATGGAGATGAGATGGACCGCGAGCGACAGCAATAGTCGCCAGATGATTTACTACAACATGCAATCATTAGCTGAATATAATACAATTGCATGAGTTTCTTGAGCGGCTTGTGACGCCACAGGTTATTAAAACCCAAATAACTCCGCTTAATTATATTCACAATTATGTTACTGAGGCGGTAAGTGCTACGACAGTTATCTTTGTATTTCCCACTTCAAAAATATAATAAAAAACTACAAAATGTGTTTAGAATTTGATATGATATAAATTATTGAACATATTGCATGCCGTTCTGGACGCACGTCTCAAAATACCAATTTAAACTCTTGCATTTACAAGCAAGATAAAGTCGATATTATCTCTGCGAAGTGTAGCAGTTCGTTAATATGTTATATAATTAGTTGGTCTCGTGTCACTTGCGTGTGTGCACGTGCGCGTGCGCGAGCGCGAGGCGAGCGGGAGATCAAACAGATAGCAGAATCACTAGAACTTTCTTTAATTGTAAGCAAACGAGTTGATTGAATATGTCATATTCGTTTCAGAATTAACTCGTTCTAGCTGACGGATGCGTGAAAGCATCGCTCAAAGCGTTATTATATCGAAATGAATAAAACTGGCTGCAGTTCGCGACTCCGTATGCACGGAATACAAAAAAAAACTCAATTACAAACTTATGTGATCCCTCAAAGTGCGTTCTACGTCTTCGCCAATTTTCATGAAACCGTCTAGTAAATACTCAGAGTCTTATCTCAGAGTATTATTAGAAAGGTACACGTGCGTACTTACGTTTATTGTTTTTATACGTAATAATATAATTTACATGCGATTCATAATTCTATTTAGTTAATTATGTCAATACTATTGCGATCACTAGGCAACTTCGCACAACGTTCAGTCCTGCGGAAGGCAAACGC
>JAODUI010000019.1:147637-161354 GCA_027563995.1 Papilio gigon | reverse complement strand
CGAGTTGATTGAATATGTCACATTCGTTTCAGAATTAACTCGTTCTAGCTGACGGATGCTTGAAAGCATCGCTCAAAGCGTTACTATATCGAAATGAATAAAACTGGCTGCAGTTCGCGACTCCGTATGCACGGAATACAAAAAAAAAAACTCAATTACAAACTTATGTGATCTCTCAAAGTGCGTTCTACGTCTTCGCCAATTTCCATGAAACCGTTCTGGAGATACCTTCTAGTAAATACTCAGAGTCTTATCTCAGAGTATTATTAGTAAGGTACACGTGCGTACTTACGTTTATTGTTTTTATACGTAATAATATAATTTATATGCGATTCATAATTCTATTTAGTTAATTGTGTCAATACTATTGCGATCACTAGGCAACTTCGCACAACGTTCAGTCCTGCGTCGGGACGCACTTGCCCTGTATTTTCGCTTGCCCCGTAGCGCACTTGTCCCCTTCAAACGCGACTCTGTCGTCAAGGTCAAACGCCAGTGTGGTCTCTTCATTCCTTTCTACATTATTATTCCGTGTGTATGTTGCACTGGACGTGGTAACGTCAGTAACATTGGCTGAAGTTCTAGGTCTGTCTGTCGAATACGTTTCCGTACTGTATTGTGCTTTCGTACTTCCGCGTGTGTCCGCCACTTTCGTAGGGCCTGTAACTTTCCTTATGTCTTTGTTGGAAATTACATCGTTTTTTGTTTTGTTCTCTGGTCTTTTGTTCGTGAAGGGCGGCCGTCGGCCTTCCTCGTTGTCGTTAAATATTATTATATCAGGATCTAGGCCTTCGAGTCTTTTGATATACTTTACGTTTACATTATATCGGTGTCGATCCACGTTTGTGAACACCGGGTCGTTTGCATTATCTTTTTTAGGACTTTGATTCACCTCTTGTCGTACCTTTCCATGCTCTTGATGTTCTCTATTATTTTCTTGGGCTCCTTCAGTTTGACAGTCGTAACTTGATGTTCTTCTCGGACCATCACTGAGATCACTTATAGTTTTGTATTCGTTAGTGTGGGACGGTTCGCTTTGTACGTGTCTGTAGCTGGTGGTCACTTGATACACATTGCGCGTGGACGCGATCGCGACTGACGTAAACAAAAGGAGGACCGGTGCGAGTGACATCGTGGCGTGCGACTGAGGCTGGCGGCAGAACCGGACTGTTGCCACTCGTCATATTAGCCTAGTCAAATGAGTGTGACGCTGGAGTGGCAAAGATAAACATTAATACAGATGACTTAATTGCTCGTTAATTCTTGATTGAATGCAAATATAGACAGAGAGTAAGTAAACATCTGTGTTTAGCGCGCAAATTAAAATCTTTATAATTTAGTTGTTTGTTTACAAGGGCGTGTAGTTAGGAGAATGTTCAAACAATGTGATGTAATGGCGGAGGCCAGATTTTGATTATATCTACCCTGTACTCATATAAAGCTTTGTCTATTAATTTACACACTTTCCACAAGAACTGCTCAGACACACTCAAAAGACAAAAGACTTATTACGATTGTTAAAAAGTAATAAACGCGCGATCTACTAAAACATGACAATGCGAACTTGTGCCCGTCTGGCACATTCTCAGCAATAATAAGAAATACTTTGGCAAGCAAGTCTCTCAATCGTCAAAAGGTGGTAGGCAGAAAACTTGTAAATTGCAATCTATCCGCTGTCCTTTATTCATCTGGGTTTTTTAAGACCTTGGGGCTCCGGCTCACGTGTGCCGATCTCAAGAGATAAATAAACTTAAAGTATTTCATCGCTCTATCAAGTTTAAACTTTGTCATCGAGCATTTAAGATCATTTTTGAGTGCTGCGTGACCTGCGCTAAGTTAAATGTCCTGTGAACACGTGCAACTGCTCACCAAGATTGTATGCATGGTGTCATCATATTTTTGTTGCATAAATAACCCATTAAATAGATCATAATAAACTGTTTACCCACAGACAATTAACAATTTTTGGGCAAAACAAAACACTTCTCCCTCCAGCCGCGATCTCTAAACTGGTATTGATTTAGGTTTCCATACGACATGCTGAGGTCCAGCAGCGTGCAGTGATCAAAAGTCATTTTTAAAGCATTACCGACAATTTCACGAATTTGTTAGTTCATTGCGATCGCAGATTGAAAATAATCCTTTTTTTTTTACTAAAAAATTAGAAAAATACACAAACAAGAAGGTGGTGACATTGAATGTGTATGAATACAAATGTAGAGGATCAAAGCAGTAGATATGTTGTATGAAAGCGTGCGTGCGCAAGAAGGAAATGTTTTCAGTTAGATCTGTGTAGTATACTTACAGAATACAATATTAACTATTAAAATATTACAGGCGCCAAATATTTTTACACAGTGTAAGTGCGTTCGGGTAGAATAGGAGTCCATTGGAATAACCAATAATTGTAAAGCTGCACCGCGTAACATGAACAAAGATCATATAATTTACATTATAAAAGAAACGAGTGCCGTGTAGCCCAGCGCCGGCAGCGCAGTGTATTACTTTGGAAAATTACCAATTTAAAAACATTTTGTGTTTCATTTGAAAATTTTGCGTAATTATAACAGAGAATTTCGTTTATACGAAGTCTTAGTAATGTGCTTTTACCGTTACCGTCTTTTTATTTGGCTAATTAATTTGATACAATTGAGTAACGGGGCAGACAAGGGCAGAAGATGAGTACCAGTTGATGGTTGTTGTTATTGAGAATCGAATAAAAACTTTATAAGTTCACTGAGACATTATTCATAGTAATATGAGAGGAACATTCGCGACAGGTTTCACGACGCGACAGTAAAATACCAATACGGTCTATTTATTGCAAATAATAAAACGATCGCAGTTCGTATGGTACACTTTATATGAACACGATCGCCCTTTATGGACGCGTTAATAAACATAACAAGTATGAGGAAATCTTGTGCTGATCTATTATTACTGCACTTACGAAGTAAGCAGAGCTAACATCAACAGTTGCCAGAGTTCAGCTAGTTAAATTAAGCTTGAAACGTTATCTGCTACACAAACAAAGTAAGTTTTCTGGACGGTGCGGAGGCTTTTTGGTACTTTATCTCTTATCTAAAGAATGTTTCCTGAAGTTAAATATCAATAGAATTTTCCGTACTAAAGAGTCATATATCACACTTTACTTTATTGAATAACTAATCTATAGCCATTGTTCTAATTTTCACACTTCCAGAATGATACCATTTAGTAACACAATATGTTTTCAATTAATCATCGTCATGATGGCGCGAAACTGACGCTCCGGGTCACGGCAGACATCTTGTATTCGCGCCGGCCGCCGACCGCCGACCGCACGCAAAATGGCGGATTACAATTGTGTCCGCAACAATGCAACAGTTATTAAAATAATATTTGAGCTTACGTGCTGACGTGTGTTCTGTTTACCACGATGTTTAATGACCATTGTATTAACGTCGGTATCAAAGGCCCAATAATATGTTGAATTTCTTTTTAATATGAATTAAGTTTTTTTGAAAAATATATATATACTCAATATGTAGATATCTCTTCCAGTCTATATCCGGAGATGAATGCCAGATACGCCTTCTATAATTGCTGCTGCGGAGCCAGTTTACTTGCTATACATAGAACAGAATTGTCTTATTTCACAATAATACAAGATTCCCTCCGACAAGGCTACACCATGTCGGCGGGAATCTCGTGTCGCTCGCATAAATAATCTAGTCTTTTGTTGTGTTTTTGGTGTTTGGCAATCACGACATCTGTTTAATGAATAATTCATGAAAATCTTGAAACGCGCTCAGAAATCGTTAGCAAGATGGCGGCGGCGCCGGCTGGCTCCTGCGACCTGACATTAGCAAGTCATCGGCTTGTCATATCTTGATTAAACATTTAGTTGATTCGAATTTATTTCAATAATTATGTAGCTGCAAGTAGTTTGTTTTTAACAATCGGCAGAGGTGCACCACCATCACATCTTTCGAGTTTTGTGGAGAATCTTTGTTGTAATACGTGAAGGAATCTAAGATCCAGATGTAGACATTATTTAGATGAAAAAAGTCAAGGTAGCGTCCGTAACACTTCCAACATAATTGTCTTACCTTTCTTTTAAAATGTTAAGTGTGAAATAAGTAAATTGAAGTATCGCCGGCGCCCGGGAAGGCTTTCAAGTAGCGAGAGAAAGTGCCTTCCATCAGCCTTTGATAAATTAATTGTAGCGAACGTCGTCGCTCGCCTGCCGCCCCTTTCACTACGTGTTTCTTGGAAATGTCTATTGTACCACTATTTTTTTATTTATTAAAATGAGTTTTCTTTTGTATGTTGTCTTTATTTGAATAATTAATTATATCCATGTATCATCGTAACATGATTCAAGTCAATTCCGTTATAGTTGTGTTATGTTTAATCAAATTGGAACTGGGGAAGCTTCGTGAACTAGTTAATGGCAAATAATCGATGTTTGTACAAATCAGTTCGCTCCAGTTAACTTCAGTGTACGCCCTCGTTAATATTTGCACGCCGGTGTTTGATGATTCATCAATATTTGCAAAGTTCGCTCGGCAAAAGACCACACATTGATCTATAGATTCCCATCTATAGATCATGCGGTCGTTAGGCAGCGGTATCATTACCAACGTGTCATTTTTACGAGTTCACTATTTAAAAAAAAAGTTGTCTTCAAATTGGTTTTAGTCCGAGGCGTACAGCAAACCTACACCGTGACCTTACAATAACATCTAACGCTTTATTTTTAAATTAAAGTTTAATTTCAATTAAAAAGCTTCGAAAATTAAATGAAATAAAGTGACAACTCATTAATTTGTCTCCATTGTTACAGGCTTCGAATGAAAATGGCGGTCGGGAGTCGAACAATACATCCAAACGTATTGTCCGCCATTTTGTAATGCCCATTCAATTGCCCGTCGTTTGTTAAGTAATTAACAATTACGTTTTAATTCTTTGCAAACTTTTGTAAATTAATTTACACTGTATTTGAATTCGATGGTTGTGTAGAGATAAATGTTTGCGTTTCCATTTTAAGGATATTGAATGAATTTAATCAGCACCGCCTGGACAGGAGTGAAGTGAACTTGTCATGATCATGACCCTTGGTCGTGCTGCTGAACATACTCCTTCCTCAATGCCTTCCTATATTACTCAGTATGTCATTTTTCCGCCACAAGTCAACTTTCGATGGTCAATTTGAGCGTACAATAGAATTATTTCGTGTCAATTTTCTTCAGAAAACATGAAATTTTCAACGCAAAATAATATTTTTGTGTATAAATTACAATGTTGGGTTCCGGGAAGTATTCCGAAATGAAAGCCACGAAACATTCTCGATACTTATAACAGAATTGCGAGAATATCTCTCAGTTCTCGTAACAGCAACGTTCCTGAGACACAATATTAAGGAAACTTGATTCCATTATTTTTGTATGAAACATCAAAGTAAATGACGCGTAATTTTTTTAATATGTTTTATCTTTGGATATCTAAAGTTTGCAGTCGGCTCTACAATAATTAACTGGAGATTCAATTTACTTTTGAACATTTCTATTCCGTAAAAGTCGGGCAAATGATTCCTATCGACCCCATCTCGCGTTTAGTTAAATGAATTTTATTAATAAATGGGATGTTTGAAGACTTCATTTATTTTATGCTGACGTTACATTTTGTTATAACTCGAAAGGAAATTATTGTAAAATGAGTAAGTCATAATAAGATGATGGATGGAACAGATTTAGGTTAGTTTTCCACAGCAAAACTGCTTTCTGTCAACAAGCATGATGATACACATGAGATGATGAGCACATGAACAAGAAGATGACTATAAAGACAGAGGATGACCGAAGGTGTGGACGAATCGTGTGAAAGAGAATATCCGGAAGTGTGTGAGTTCAGATATGAGCTGACGGAGATGTATGGAGTACATACTCTGCCGACCCTCTACAGGGAAAAGAGCCGCTTGATGATGGTAGTCAACAACCATGCATGTAGCTGGAAGTTCAACAAATTACATTTTTTTTAATTTATTATTTCATTAATATTTCATTACTATTTCTTAATCTCTTAGTTTTCTACAATGACAATTAAAACGAACGCGGCCGCCGGGGAAGGGTCGAAATTTCTAGACCATTATTTTCGTTCATTGTTTGACGAGTTGACAAGATAGGTAGAGTGACATCAGATCGGATAGCTTTGTCGGTATTTAGATATAACTAGGTGACCCGGCGAACTTTGTACCGCCTAACACTCAATTACATTATTTTTTTTAAATACATGTTGAGTTTTGTCTTCAATGAACCTCTCCACTAACACTAAAACTTTATGTTACATTATCAAACTTCAAATTGACTTTTAAGTATTAGGTTGGTATTAATTAGGTTTTAGACTTTTTCGGGAAATTTTTAAAATATTTCTCTTCGCAGGAACCATCTTCGTACTTGCAGGTGTATTCTAAAAAAATAATTAGTGAAATCGGTTCAGCTGCTGCGGAGACCTGCTCCTAGCAACACTTACAGCGATACATTTTTCAATGATAGAAGATAATGTTGTGGAGGTGAAATAAAACGACCTTGTTCCGTTATGTTTTATACAAGAAACATCAGAATGTATTCCAAAACATTACATATACACGCACACAGTCGCTGACTGCCACAACTACATGCAGAAGGAAAGTATCTCAATTAAATAAAAGATGTAAAACACATAGAATACTGTATCCGAGTGAATTTGTGCGAAATATGTTGTGTTGTGTTAGAAAAGTGTGTATATTTAAGATATGTTCTTACAGATTTAATTGAAAACGTACAGCGAGTTCCGTGCTGCGCTGTACACGCTCTAACTCTACGTTAATAGTAAATGTATGGATGTATGTATTACTGCATTAGGCTGTTGTAAGCCAACTATTTGATTATAATGGAGCAAAAATGCTAGTGTATGAACATTTTCAAATCATTGACGTGTTTTACACAATTTTGCGTGGGAACGTCGCAACATTGTGTAAACATCGTAAATATTACTCTAGTTAAGAAATAACTTTAAATTATTGAATGATACTGTAATATTTATGCTAAATATAATATTAATAAGATTAACAGTTATTTTAAACTGATATTAAATGTACTTATAGCGGAATAAAACGATAAATTTTAAGAAATCAAAATGTAAATTTTACAGTATCAAAATCTTAAACAATCCACAATATTACAATACATCTTAATCCTCAGTAAATGCACATTAATAAAACTTTAATGACATACGTGCGTGGCCACACCGACATATACTATGTTATAAAAACCTAAGGTAAGGGTACAGCTACGTATTTATATGAAAAATCTACCGGCCTATCAAATATATATAGTGTATGTATATATATTGCTTAACGTGGTCCAATGGGATTATATTTAGGCGCAAGAGCCGCGTCTCGCTGGCGACGATTGAATTACATCATATGCGAATTGGTCTCAACAGCACAAGCGCTTAAGGTTGTACACACAAGGAGGAGGAGGGGGGGGGAGGAGGAACAGCAGTAGATTTAGATTGTTTATAAGTAACTTGTTCACACCAGACAGTGCCAGTTGTTTTTACATTTAACTGTGCTTTAAAAATTATGAACTATTTCCTGGTATTCAACTTCAATTGTGGTTTAACTTGCGATTCCATCACACGTGGCCTTGTCTTCTATGTTGCCAAACACATCGCTTTGGGCCCTTTTGTAAGCCTCATGTTCTCTGAATTGACTTTCCATATTTACGTTTCGTTAAAACAAAAGTAATGTTGTTTTGTTAAATCTCCGAGAGCACTCTAACCATGTTATAGTACTTTAGAGATACCAGAAAATCTTAAAGACGTGAGTATCCTATTCGTAATCCCTTATTGTCGAATCCCTGGTTCTTCTCACTACTAGAAGTCAACACTAAACGGAGAATCCGGTCTGTATCATACGTTCTCACAGCGACCTTCGCAGTGTTACAAAACATGACAACTGGCCCGAGAACTGTTCCTCGTGGAACACCCAGGATTAACTACCGCTGACGATAGTAACGATCATCAAAAGCTCTCAGATTCTCCAATTTACTTTACTACGCGTTACTAATCTCTACTGCTGATGCATTGACATTGGTCTAATGGGATAACGGTGTCGAAACGATAGCGGATCATGTAAATGCCAACATCGTTTGGACACGTCAGAATGATTTGCAATGGACCAGGATCGTGCAAGGGCGAAAAGTGAAATTGGTGTTTTACTTGGACCCTGGGGTTACAAGCGAACCTAAATTTTACAGTAATTTTATACGAAGACTACAACTTCAAGTATTTTTATCGATATCTTAGAGGTTAATATATTTAAGAGTAATCATTGAAAGCGATTAACATAAAACATTATGTACAAGTTCAAACTAATAAGCACGTGTATATTTAACTGGTATCAGATATATGTTGCCGGAGTCACTGTGGTACCGACACTGGCCATCTCAGAGGTAATACTTTCTTTTACAAAATGTTAACTTACAGACTTGCGACGGTTATAAATTAATAAACAGGGAGTAAATTAGCTTCTGTTTAAATGATGAAATTGAAACAGCCGTTAATTTGTCGACCGAGATGCAGTTAGTATGAACATGGTTTAATCACGACCAACATTTGACGTTGAGCCGCAACCTGATGATATAGTTGGTGCTCCGTTGGTGCTCCGACACACAACAGCTCGCGTACTTTAACTTTATGACTTAATTTAAATACATGTAACAAAATTTACGTAAAAGATTTCAAAATCGTGAGGCTACGTAGATTGGTACCTTACCTATTTAAACATTAAGATATATAACTAAAGCTACACTACGTCCGTCACGTATCAAGTGATGCCACTAAATAAATAAGGCAAGTGGATTTTACGGAGGGATTAAATAATTATGTTTAATACTAAATATCAGGCACTGAGTCCAAACAAACCGTCAACTGGTTCTTACAGCTAGGGCCTAAAGCGACCTCTACCGGGACCCTATCACGTAATTCCGACTACGCCACCTACGGCTCTACAAGGACACTCTACGAAACGACGATATCCAGGAACACTTCAATGTCTTCGTAATTTTGGCGAACTCTTTTGGTTTTGGATGGATTCAATTCTTTCGTTTTTGTTTTGATTTCATTTGAACTTTCTGCGTCTACAAGTTTGTGAAAGCTATCGTCAAATTTGTCTTACAAAATGTCATTATAACTGAGATTTGAATAAAAACTTGTCAATATTGTGTTCTGAAGATTGTATCCCGGTCTCAACGGCACACTGCAGTTCACGGTAACAGAGGAGAGTAACTCATCGCCATAATTATTTCTGAAATCAAACGTTTCAATGTTGTGTTACAGAATTTTTAAAATTGTCTTTTACCAAAACATTTTACTTATCTCTTTAAAATTCTAATTCGATTCGCTCAATTTTATAAGCCGTGGACCCAATTGTTTTACAAATAAAAAAAAAACAATTGTTCACTGATCTTTAGACGAATGGTTTATTTATCTTGATAGGAGTAGCAACGTATTGAGCTGTCAGTGTGGTGTTCGCGGGCGCCGCCGAGCAGAGCGACCGCGGATATACAACAAGGGATCAATTGTAACTTAAGGGAAGTTATTCAGTTTTCTTGCTTTTATGTTACGCTTCATAATGTTGTTTCTAATTTTTTTTATCTAAGAGTTTCTCGCACATGATAAATTGAGATCGTCAAAAATCCTTATTAAAGTGACTACTCTAGTGACATAAATAATTTCGTATTTGTCCTTTTTTTAGTACGATTTTGTAATCTATCAAAGGAATATAAGTATCTATAATCAGGAGACACGCGGGCATCACATTCATTGTTTATTATCTACATTCCTTATAATCTACTAATACTTGTCGTGCTCTTACGACGTATTCATTTTTCAGAACCTTCATCTTGGAATTTTCATTCAAATTATTTGAAACAATACTTTTCGAGATGATTTTAATTTGTTAATTGACGAATTTACGTCACGTCAAATTATTCCTAGCATCGGGATGAATCTGTGTGCCTAAAATTAGTAAAGATTATTTCTTAATTAATTGTTGGTACTTTTGTAAACTTTACAATACAAACATGTAGTATATTATATGTAACACAATTGTACAAATTGTGAAATTATTTTTATACGCCGGCCCGTCGCCGCGCCTGTAGAAAGGACATTAGCAAAAGCGCTGCCGAATTTTTTTGAATAATTACTCATCGTAAACATTGCTAAAATTTTGCAACAGGTTCTGAATAATGCATTAGTTTTAATAAAATTTCCGTCAAAATAGGAATTTATTGCGAAAGAACAAAGTACTAAAAAGTAAATCAACACTAAAAGACTGATTCGGTACCTTTGGGCTTTGGCATATTATGATTTAAAACTAAATTCAGCAATAAAAAATCTTTAAGTAGACGAACACGCTCTTGCCATGGACAATATATTCGTAGATTGACGGAATTTTACAACTATTAGTTTTAAAGCAACACCTATGGAGATATTTATAATGGACTACTAATGGGACTACGGGTTTTAGTATCAAATAGTAAATGCACTAAGCTTATAAAGTTTTAGATCTTCTACCAAACGAAACTACGGATAAGATTTTATATATTGAAAGAGATTAATTTGAAGTCACGCGCACTAACACTTAGCATTTAAGTGAGAAAATAAATTATGTTTAGAATTTTCATCTTGGAACATTGACCATAACAAATCAAATGAAACGAAAATATTAAACAACGTGTTTCACATCACCTAGAAAATAGCGTCTTATGTTGATACCGGTAATGAAAGAAATCAACGACACAGTTAAAGATCAAGTACAAAACTCGCTAAGACTAAATTAAATTTTAAACTAAGATAAGTTATGGAGTTGCAAGAAGATCTTTTGACCATTGTTTGTTTTAGTTCCTTAGTAGTCCATGCACGAGGTCCGCGAGGTCCGCGAGGTCCGCGAGGTCCTCGAGTGCTCGGTGATGGTGTTCACGAGTAATGAGCTGCGCAATCGAAGAATGGGAAGCAGGCGACGGGCTCGGCGGAATGCTAGAGGACGTGCAGGTTCTCGCAAGACTTGGACTTGGAGTCGCGTGCCCACACGCGGCCCAGCAGACCGCGCACCTGGTGCGAAATATAACACAGTTGTTTTATTATTTGAAACTAATTTTGGTTGGGTTAGTTTGAAAGACCCGCTGGGGTCCATCAAATACCCCGCGAAGTTGTCATGCCCCAGTACCCCCACGTAACTGCTATAAGAAACAATAATGGATATGATCGAGATGTTATTACCTTAACACTAGCAGACAGACGCGTCCTTTTCCTAGGTGTAGAAGCTGCGGAGGGAGGCTCTCCTTCGGGGGAGCGCGCTCGACCGCGCGGCTTGCGCGGCCCACTGCGTTTTCTGTCACACATAGATTATAATAGAATTTCTTGTTCCGTATAAAGTGTTCCATATTTGGAGACTACTGAAAGCTTGAAGCGCCAGTTCCAGTTAATAGGAGTTTGAATGATGCCGAAATAATGGTTCGTTACAGAAACCGAGTTAGTTCTTTTCTGTCTAGCGCACCTGACTTTGTCTGCGTGCTGCTGCTTGAGCCTGATCTGCGTGAGCAGGCCCACCAGCAGTTCGTCCACGTTGTGGTTGATGCCCACCGACGTCTCTATGAACTTGCACTCGTACGAAGTCGCCAGGGATTTACCTTCTGTTGTTACAAGCAAGTACTAGTTAGTAGAAGACCTAAGAAGAAAGTCTAAAGGGATTTAGTAAAAGAGATATGCTTTAAAAGAGAGTATGGCAAAGTATAGAAAATTATAGAATCATACACACTCTGCCGACGCCACGTGTGCAAAAGGGCAAAGATATAATGATGGTGTTAGTTACGTTACCGTCAGTGGGCACGAGGCGCGAGCGCGCGAGGTCCGCCTTGTTGGCGACGAGGATGACGGCGCGGCGCGCGGTGTGGCCGGCCGCCCACAGCGCCTGCAGCCGCCGCTCGGCCTCCGCGAAGCTGCCGCGGTCCGCCGTTGAGTACACCACACAGTAGCCGTGTGCGCAACCCTCCAACTGACACAATACAAATATCTATCATTTTTCTGCTAATACTTGAAATCATCAATTTGAGAGTCGATTTGTTGTGAATTCCACATAAAGTGCACAATCACACGCTAACGCGCTTCTGATCACCGCATCTACATATTGAAAGCATTCTCGCGCACAAAGCGATTGCAAATTTCTCAAGACAGCAAGTTGTCGCCAACATTTTGCTTGCATGTTACTCCTTTTACTTTCCCGCGCTCACGGTACTTGTTTGCATGGATGTTTGTTATCACCTAACTCCAGAGGCGCGGGACAGACCTGGACGCCATTTGTAACTCAATAGATAGCTAGATTCTAGAAGTCTTTAACTGCACGCAGACGGAACTGCGGCACACGGCCAGTACTGTGTGGAAAGGTAAACGTTATCTGTTATAGCTGTGTGCAGACACGTTGAATCGTTTCGGTAACAGGCTTTTAAATCATTACCCCGTTAAAGTGCGCGCGGCTTACAGCGCTCGTCGTCACTAACGAGGTTTCATGGAATGGTTTCAAAGTATTAATGGCTTTCCCGAAGCGCGCAAATGTTTTAATGGCCGCCCTCCGGCCGCGGACCTCGACTTGATGTAATAGAATTATGAAATTCAATTTCGATTTAATATAATTGGTATAAAAACAATCAAGGTATTTGCTGATTTTTGCTTTAGTATTTCTTCCTTTGTTGTACAAGATGACAAACGAACAGGCAAACAACTTAAAATGCTGCCATAGGGAAGTCACTTTTAATAGACATCTATAAAAATTACAAAGTTGCAGACACCTATCTCCAAAGGACAGAAAACGTAATATTGACTTTCCCCTATTATCTTTACCGTATAAGAAACGCGAAGGACTAGGCAGGCTCCTGACACCAGCACATCGCGGGACGTGGGGAACCTTATGTTTCCAGTAGTAATTAGACTTACAATGACTTGCTCCGGCGGCGAGTCCAGGAAGGTGATCTCCGACTCCTCCCCAGCCAGCAGCACGCACACTGACCTCTCGCCGGACTCATCGTCTGCGATCACATCACACATTACGGAAGATGTAGCAGTCAGCTCGTAAAGGACGCATGCTGGCAAATGATTAATTTGGATACCGATACTGGTGTCGTAGGCGTGTAGATATTCCGAGGTCATGAACTGTCCGATGAGACTGGATTTGCCGACGCCCGGTGCGCCGAGCACGAGCACTCTGTACGTGCTCAGGCCCGCCGAGGAATCTCTGATAAGAGTAAAATCAAATCAGAACAATTTCAATAAATACCAAATAAAACTTCAAACATCCTTTTGAACCTATTCTTTGACATGTATGCAATTATTTTCAACTGTGTTTTATTAGTGTTACCTAGAAGAGGCGAGAGAGCAGGGCGCAGACGCTCTGGTCGCTGCCTCGGTGCTGGAGGCGCTGGACGCCACTGACGTGTTGGAGCGCGACCGCCGCGAGCGCAGGGAGTCGCCGCGGTTTACTACACCTTTACCTAGCGAACAGTACATATTTTTTTGTTGTTTTTTACAGTCAACTGACAAAAGTGAATTGGTTTCGGCACCAAACGCTTTACGGCCGAGTCTCGTCTACTCGCAGGCTAATAGGCGCCTTTACACTTTAACATTACACGAGGTGGGC